>JAWUZG010001180.1:0-34785 GCA_036785705.1 Acanthornis magna
TCACTCCTTTTTTGGTTTTTTTTTTTTCAGGGAATTTGGCGCTGTTTCTTCATGGTTTTCAGCGCTGATTTTTTTTGGTTTTTTGGGTTTTTTTCAGAGGATTTTGGGGCTGTTCCTTCACGGTTTTCAGGGCTGATTTTTTGGGGATTTTTTGGTTTTTTTGGTTTTTTTTCAGGGATTTTGGCGCTGTTTCTTCACAGTTTTCAGAGCTGATTTTTGGGACTTTCAGGACTTTTTTTTGTTTTTTTCGGGTTTTTTGGGTATTTTTGGCACTGTTTCTTCACAGTTTTCAGAGCTGATTTTTTGGGGTTTTCAGGACTGTTTTTTTTTGTTTTTTCGGGGGTTTTTGGGTATTTTTCGGCGCTCTCTGACCTCCCTGTCCCGCAGGGGCCGAGGGCGAGGATGTCCTGGGCGAACTCGAGTATGACAAAGTTCCTTTCTCCTCCCTGCGCCGAACTCTGGACCAGCGCAGAGCTCTGGTGATGCAGCTCTTCCAGGAGCACGGCTTCTTCCCCTCGGGTGAGCCCCAAAATCGGCCGAAATTATCCCAAAAATATCCTGAAGTTATCCCCAAAATATCCTGAAATTATCCCCAAAATATCCTGAAATTATCCCGAAATTATCCCCAAAATATCCTGAAATTATCCCAAAATTATCCCCAAATTATCCCCAAAATAGCGTGAAATTATCTCCAAAATATCCCGAAATTATCCTGAAATTATCCCAAAAATATCCCGAAATTATCCCCAAAATATCCCAAAATTATCCCCAAAAATATCCCGAAATTATCCCCAAAATATCCTGAAATTATCCCCAAAATATCTTGGAATTATCCTGAAATTACCCTGAAATTATCCCCAAATTATCCCGAAATTATCCCCAAAATATCCTCAAATTATCCCAAAGTTATTCCTAAAATATCCCGAAATTATCCCCAAAATATCCCAAAATATTGTGAAATTATCCTGAAATTATCCCCAAAATATCCTGAAATTATCCCTAAAATATCCCAAAATATCCTGAAATTACCCAAAAATTATCCCCAAAATATTGTGAAATTATCTTGAAATTATCCCCAAAAATATCCTGAAATTATCCCGAAAATATCCCCAAAATTATCCCCAAAATAGCGTGAAATTATCTCCAAAATATCCCGAAATTATCCCAAAATTATCCCCAAAATAGCGTGAAATTATCCTCAAAATATCCCGAAATTATCCCGAAATTATCCCCAAGAATATCCTGAAATTATCCCAAAATTATCCCTAAAATATCCCAAAATATCCTGAAATTACCCAAAAATTATCCCCAAAATATTGTGAAATTATCTTGAAATTATCCCCAAAATATCCTGAAATTATTCTCAAAATATCCTGAAATTATCCTGAAATTACCCCAAAAATATCCCCAAATTATCCCGAAAATATCCTGGAATTGTCCCCAGCCGTCCGGGGATTGTCCCCAAGTGTCCCTTGAGTGTCCCCAAATGTCCCCAACTGTTCCCTGAGTGTCCCTCACTGTCCCCAAAATGTCCCAGGATTGTCCCCAGCTGTCTGGGGATTGTCCCCCAACTGTCCCCTGAGTGTCTCTCACTGTCCCCTGAGCGTCCTCAACCATCCCAGGATTGTCCCCAACTGTCCCCTGAGTGTCTCCAACTGTCCCCAAGTGTCCCCAAGTGTCCCCAACTGTCCCGGGAGTGTCCCCAAGTGTTCCAGGATTGTCCCCAAATGTCCTCAACTGTTCCCTGACTGTCCCCAACTGTCCCTGAGTGTCCTTCACTGTCCCCAAATGTCCCCTGACTGTCCAGGGATTGTCCCCAGTTGTCCCAAACTGTCCCCTAAATGTCCCCAAATTGTCCCCAACCATCCGGGGATTGTCCCCAAATGTCCCCTGAGTGTCCCTGAGTGTCTCTCACTGTCCCCAAATGTCCCCAATTGTCCCCAACTGTCCCAGGAGTGTCCCCAACCATCCAGGGATTGTCCCCAAGTGTCCCCTGAGTGTCCCTGAGTGTCTCTCATTGTCCCCTGAGTGTCCTCAACCATCCCAGAATTGTCCCCAACTGTCCCTGAGTGTCCCCAAATGTCCCTGAGTGTCTCTCACTGTCCCCTGAGTGTCCCCCATGTCCCCAAATGTGCCCTCACTCTCCTAGCATTGTCCCCAGCTGTCCCAAACTGTCCCCAAACTGTCCCTAACTGTCCCAGGATTGTCCCCAACCCTCCGGGGATTGTCCCCAAGTGTCCCCTGACTGTCCCTTGTCCCCAGCCCAGGCCACGGCCGCGTTCCAGTCGCGATTCGCCGACATCTTCCCGACCGAGCTGTGCCTGTCCCTGTGTCCCCAGTGTCCCCAATTGTCCCCAACTGTCCCCAAACTGTCCCCAACCCTCCGGGGATTGTCCCCAAGTGTCCTCTGTCCCTCTCGTGTCCCCAGCCCAGGCCACGGCCGCGTTCCAGTCGCGATTCGCCGACATCTTCCCGACCAAGCTGTGCCTGTCCTTGTGTCCCCATTGTCCCCAAATGTCCCCAACTGTCCCCAACTGTCCCCAAACTGTCCCCAACCCTCCGGGGATTGTCCCCAACTGTCCCCTGACTGTCCCTTGTCCCCAGCCCAGGCCACGGCCGCGTTCCAGTCGCGATTCGCCGACATCTTCCCGACCAAGCTGTGCCTGCAGCTCAAGATCCGCGAGGTTCGCCAGAAGATCATGCAGGCGGCCACGCCCACCGACCCGGCCCCGCCCACCGACGCAGACCCCGCCCCTCCCGCCGCCGAAGCCACGCCCCCTGCCGCGGCGCCAGCCAATCAGCCTTCGTCGTCCTCCTCCTCCGCGTCTGACCCCGCCCCTTCCGCCGAGGCCACGCCCCCCTCGCCCCCCGCGGGCGGGGGCGGCGCGCGCTGAGCCGCGCCCGAGGCCACGCCCACTTCCGGTTGTTCGCCCCGCCCCCCCTCCCCTCTCGCTCTGTGTGTGTCACGTGGGAGGGGTGGGGGGGTCACGTGACCGGGGATGTTTTAACAATGGGAAATGATTTGGAGCTCCCTCGGCCACGCCCCTCGTTTGTGATTGGGTGGGGTGGGGCTTGGGGGCGGGGCTTTTCTTAAAGGGGACAGAGTGGGGACAGAGGGGACAGGGGTGGGGCACATGTGTGACACCTTGGGGATATCCCAGGGGTGGCACAGGGACACCTTGGGGACACTGCAGGGGTGACACTGGGGCATCTTGGGGACAATGGGACACCTTGGGGACACCGTTGGGGTGGCACAGGGACAGTCTGGGGACACCTCGGGGGTGACACTGGGGCACTTTGGGGACAATGGGACACCTTGGGGACATCCCAGGGGTGACACAGGGACACTTTGGGGACACCTCGGGGGTGGCACAGGGACGCCTTGGGGACAAGGGGACACCCTGGGGACACCGCAGGGGTGGCACAGAGACTTGGGGACAAGGGGACACCCCAGAGGTGGTACAGGGACACTTTGGGGACACCCTGGGGACACCACAAGGGTGGCACAGGGACACCTTGGGGACACCATGGGGTGGCACAGAGACTTGGGGACACCTTGGGGACATCCCAGGGGTGGCACAGGGACACTGAAGACACTCTGGGGACACCTTGGGGACACCATTGGAGTGGCACAGAGACACCCTGGGGACAGTGGGACATATTGGGGACACCTTGGGGACACTGCAGGGGTGGCACAGAGACTTGAAGACACTTTGGGGACACCCCAGGGGTGGCACTGGGACAATGGGACACCTTGGGGACACCTTGAGGACACCTTGGGGACATCCCAGGGGTGGCACGAGGTCACTGTGACACTCTGGAGTCACTGGGACACTCTGGGGACACTGGGGACACCGTGGGGACATCCCAGGGGTGGCACAGGGACAATGGGACACCTTGGGGACACCATTGGAGTGGCACAGGGACACTCTGGGGACAGAAGATGAGTGTCATGAGGTCACTGTGACACTCTGGGGACATCCCAGGGGTGTCACGAGGTCACTGTGACACTCCGGAGTCACTGGGACAGTTTGGGGACACCGTGGGGACATCCCAGGGGTGGCACAGGGACACTCTGGAGTCACTGGGACACTCTGGGGACACTCTGGGGACACTCTGGGGACACTCTGGGGACACTCCAGAGTCACTGGGACACTCTGGGGACACCGTGGGGACATCCCAGGGGTGGCACAGGGACACTCTGCAGTCACTGGGACACTCTGGGGACACTCTGGGGACACTGTGGGGACATCCCAGGGGTGGCACGAGGTCACTGTGACACTCTGGGGACACTCCAGAGTCACTGGGACACTCTGGGGACACTCTGGGGACACTCTGGGGACACTCTGGGGACACTCTGGGGACACTGGGGGCGGGGCCACGCGGACCACGTGACCAACGAACGGCCACGCGGACCGAACCATTCCCACCGCGGAGGGGGGGGAGCGCGGCACCAACCAATGAACGGCGCCCGCCCCGCCCCGCTCGTCTCTGATTGGCCGGAACGTCATCTCGCCGGCGCTGATTGGCTGAGAGAAGCCTCGCGAGATTTCAGCCCCTGCTGCTTGCGGCGGAGACCCCGTGCTCGGCCTCTTCCGGCGCGGCTGTGGCGGCGGCGAGGTGAGAATGGCTGAGGGCCGCGATCGGAACCGGGGAAAAAACGGGAAAAAAACGGGAAAAAAAGGGGAAAAAAAGGGGAAAAACCGGGCCGGGAATGGCGGGGATAACCCAACCGTGTGTCCTTGCAGATGCCCGGGGTGACGGTGAAGGACGTGAACCAGCAGGAGTTCGTGAGGGCCCTCGCGGCCTTCCTCAAAAAGTGAGGAGGAACCGGAGGGGCGTGAGGGGAGAGCGGGAGGGTCCCGGGGAGTACCGGAGGGGCGTGAGGGGATCCCGGGGGAGCGGAGGGAGGGGTCCCGAGGGTTTTCTCGGTCCCGGAGGTGCTGTCGGTGTTACCGGGGGTGGTCCCGGTGTTGTCCCGGTGCTGTCCCGGTTCTGTCCCGGTGCTGTCCCGGTTCTGTCCCGGTGCCGTTCCCGGTGCTCTCCCGGTGCCGTTCCCGCGCAGGTCGGGGAAGCTGAAGGTTCCCGAATGGGCAGACACCGTGAAGTTGGCGAAGCACAAGGAGCTGGCTCCCTATGACGAGAATTGGTTTTACACGCGGGCAGGTGAGGCTCGGTACCTGCACCGGTACCTGCCCCGGCACCGGCACCGGGCGGGGTCTGCAGCCCAGCGGGTCCCGGTTCTCGCCGTGGCTGAGGTCCCGGGGCTGTCCCCGTTGTCCCCAGGGCTGTCCCCGGATTCTAATTTCTATTTTCCTGACCCCATTCCCTATTTTCTGGGATTATTCCGGTTTTAATTTCTATTTTCCTGACCCCAATTCCCAATTTTCTGACCCTAATTTTGATTTTCTGGGATTATTCCTGACCCAATTCCCGATTTTCCTGACCCCATTCCCTATTTTCTGGGATTATCCCGGTTCCAATTCCCGATTTTCTGATCGCAATTCCCAATTTTCTGACTCCATTCCTAGTTTTGGGATTATTCCTGACCTCATTCCCAATTTTTGGGATTATTCCTGACCACATTTCCCATTTTTTGGGATTATTTCTGACCCAATTCCCAATTTCCTGACCCCATTCCCGGTTCCAATTCCCGATTTTCCTGACCCCATTCCCGGTTTTCTGGGATTATCCCGGTGCCAATTCCTGATTTTCTGACCCCAATTCTCGATTTTTTTACCCTATTTCCGATTTTGGGATTATTCCTGACCCCATTCCCGATTTTTTCCGATTATTCCTCACTCCATTCCCCGTCCCAATTCCCGATTTTTTAGGATTATTTTTTGACCAAATTCCCAATTTTTTGACCAAATTCTGGATTTTTTGACCCAATTCCCACAGCCTCCCCAGCCCCACACCTTTACCTGCAGGGCGGGGCCAAGGTGAGCTCCATGGCCAAGGTGTACAGAGATCCATCCCCATTTTTTGGGATTATTCCTGTTCCTGTTCCCGGTTCCAATTCCCGATTTTTTGACCAAATTCCCAATTTTTTGACCCAATTCCCAATTTTTTGACCAAATTCCCAATTTTTTGCCCCAATTCTCAGCCTCCACGGCGCGACACCTTTACCTGCAGGGCGGGGGCCAAGGTGAGCTCCATGGCCAAGGTGTTCGGAGATCCATCCCCATTATTCCTGACCCCATTCCCCGTTCTAATTCCCGATTTTTTAGGATTATTTTTGACCAAATTTCCAATTTTTTGACCAAATTCCGGATTTTTTGCCCCAATTCACAGCCTCCACGGCCCGACACCTTTACCTGCAGGGTGGGGCCAAGGTTGACTCCATGGCCAAGGTGTACAGAGATCCATCCTCATTATTCCTGATCCCATTCCCGGTTCCAATCCCGGATTTTTTGACCAAATTCTGGATTTTTTGCCCCAATTTTCAGCCTCCACAGCGCGACACCTTTACCTGCGGGGCGGGGCCAAGGTGAGCTCCATGGCCAAGGTGTACAGAGATCCATCCCCATTTTTTGGGATTATTCCTGACACCATTCCCAGTTTGAATTCCCGATTTTTTAGGATCATTTTTGACCAAATTCCGGATTTTTTGCCCCAATTCTCAGCCTCCACGGCGCGACACCTTTACCTGCGGGGCGGGGCGGGCGTGGGCTCCATGGCCAAGGTGTACGGAGGTCGCCAACGCCGCGGGGTCAGACCGAGTCACTTCAGCCGCGGCTCCGGAGCTGTGGCTCGGAGAGTCCTGCAGGCCCTGGAGGCTCTGAAAATCGTGGAGAAGGATCAGGACGGGTGAGTTTTGGGGTGAAAAACGGAGATTTTGGGGAAAAATGGAGATTTTAGGGGGAAAATGGTGAGTTTCGGTAAAAAAATGGAAATTTTGGGGTGAAAAATGAAGGTTTTGAGGTGGAAAATGGAGATTTGCCATGGCCTGGCAAGTCCTGCAGGCCCTGGAGGCTCTGAAAATTGTGGAGAAGGATCAGGACGGGTGAGTTTTGGGGTGAAAAACTGAGATTTTGGGGAAAAATGGAGATTTTAGGGGGGAAAATGGTGAGTTTTGGTAAAAAAATGGAAATTTTGGGGTGAAAAATGGAGGTTTTGGGGTGGAAAATGGAGATTTGCTGTGGCGCGGAGAGTCCTGGAGGCTCTGAAAATCGTGGAGAAGGATCAGGACAGGTGAGTTTTGGGGTGAAAAACTGAGATTTTGGGGAAAAAATGGAGATTTTAGGGGGAAAAGTGGTGAGTTTCAGTAAAAAAATGGAAATTTTGGGGGGAAAAATGAAGATTTTGGGGTGGAAAATGGAGATTTGCCATGGCACGGTGAGTCCTGGAGGCACTGGAGGCGCTGAAAATCGTGGAGAAGGATCAGGACGGGTGAGTTTTGGGGTGAAAAACGGAGATTTTGGGGAAAAAATGGAGATTTTAGGGGGGAAATTGGTGAGTTTTGGTAAAAAAATGGAAATTTTGGGGTGAAAAATGGAGATTTGCTGTGGCGCGGAGAGTCCTGGAGGCTCTGAAAATTGTGGAGAAGGATCAGGACGGGTGAGTTTTGGGGTGAAAAACGGAGATTTTGGGGAAAAATGGTGACTTTGGGTTAAAAAACCGAGATTTTGGGGTGAAAAATGGAAATATTGGGGTGTTTGGTGTTGCTCGGTTTGGGTGGTTCTGAGTCCTGCAGGCCCTGGAGGCGCTGAAAATCGTGGAGAAGGATCAGGACGGGTGAGTTTTGGGGTGAAAAACGGAGATTTTGGGGAAAAATGGAGATTTTAGGGGGAAAATGGTGAGTTTGGGGCAGAAAATGGAGATTTTGGGAGAATTTTGGGGTGGAAAATGGAGATTTGCTGTGGCGCGGAGAGTCCTGGAGGCTCTGAAAATCGTGGAGAAGGATCAGGACGGGTGAGTTTTCTGGCGAAAAACGGAGATTTTGGGGGAAAAATGGTGAGTTTTGGTAAAAAAATGGAAATTTTGGGGTGAAAAATGAAGGTTTTGAGGTGGAAAATGGAGATTTGCCATGGCCTGTTGAGTTCTGCAGGCCCTGGAGGCTCTGAAAATCAAGGAGAAGGATCAGGACGGGTGAGTTTTGGGGTGAAAAACGGAGATTTTGGAGAAAAATGGTGACTTTGGGTTAAAAAACCGAGATTTTGGGGTGAAAATGGAGATTTTGGGGAAAAAAGGGAGATTTTAGGGGGAAAAATGATGAGTTTCAGTAAAAAAATGGAAATTTTGGGGTGAAAAATGGAAATTTTGGGGTTGCTGGTGTTCCACAGTTTGGGTTAGGTTAGAGTGTGCATTAGAGTTGAGTTTAAATTTATTTTAATTGCTTTAAGTTCTCTCTTTGAATTTGTTTTTTCTCTTTATATTTCCTTTTTTTTTCCCATTTAAGTTTATTTTTTTCCTTCCTTTAAATTTTGCTTTTTCTCCTTTTAAATTCCTTTTAAATTTTCGCTTTTCTCTCTCTTTAAATTACCTCTTTTGTAATTTCAAGTACTCCATTTTCTCTTTTTAAATTCTCCGTTTTTTGCTTTTAAATTCCTTCTTTTTTCCCTTTAAATTCCTTTTTTCCTTTAAATTGAAGTTTTTCCCCTCATTTTTTAATACCATTTTCCATATTGAAAATTGCCTATTTCTTCTTATTTTTTATCCCATTCCCCTACTGAAAATTCCCATTTTTTTCTTCCCAAAATTCCCCATTTTTTTACCATTTCTGCCTTCTTTTTTTTCCCAAAATTCCCCATTTTTTTACCATTTTTGCCCCATTTTTTCCCCCAAATTTCCCATTTTTTCACCAGTTTTTCACCATTTTTTTACCATTTCTGCCCTGTTTTTTTCCCCAAAATTCCCCAGTTTTTTACCATTTCTGCCCCATTTTTTTCCCCCAAATTTCCAATTTTTTCACCATTTTTTGACCATTTCTGCCTCCTTTTTTTACCATTTCTGCCCTGGTTTTTCCCCCAAAATTCCCCATTTTTTTACCATTTCTGCCCCCTTTTTTTCCCCAAAATTTCCCATTTTTTGACCATTTTTTGACCATTTTTTCCCCATTTTTCTCCTCCCAGGGGCCGGAAATTGACCCCTCAGGGGCAGAGGGACCTCGATCGCATCGCCGGGCAGGTGAGTGTGGAAAAATCCCCAAAATTTGGGGTGAAAAACACAAAAAATTGGTGCTGAAATGAGTTGGGGGGAAAATCCTAAAATTTGAGGGAAAAAACCTGAATTGGAGAGGAAAAAATCCCAAAATTGGGGGCAAAACCCCCAAAAATTGGGGGCAAAAATCCCAAAATTTGGGGGGAAAAAATCCCAAAATTTGGGACAAAAACTCAAAATTGGGGGGGAAAAAATCCCCAAAATTTGGGGAAAAAATCCCAAATTTTGGGGGAAAAATATCCAAAATTGGGGGTGAAAATCCCAAAATTGGGGGAAAATACCAAAAAAAATTGGGGGGGAATCCCAAAAATTGGGAAAAAATCTGAAATTGGGGGAAAAATCCCAAAATTTAGGGGAAAAATCCCAAAATTTGGGGGAAAAAAATCCCAAAATTTGGGACAAAAATTCAAAATTGGGGGGGAAAATCCCGAAATTGGGGGAAAATACAAAAAAAAAATTGGGGGGGAAATCCCAAAAATTGGGAAAAAATCTGAAATTGTGGGAAAATCCCAAAATTTTGGGGAAAAATCCCAAAATTTGAGGGGAAAAAATCCCCAAATTTAGGAGAAAAACTCAAAATTGGGGGGGGAAAATCCCAAAATTGGGGGGAAAATCCCCAAAATTTGGGGAAAAAATCCCAAAATTGGAGACAAAACCACAAATTTGGGACTTCTAATTTGGATTTTTTTGGGGGACTTCTGGGGCTAATTTTTGAGGATTTTTTGCATTTTCGGGGCTTTTTTTTAGGGGATTTTGGGCCTGATTTTTGGGGTTTTTAGGGGATTTTGGGGCTGATTTTTTGGGGTTTTTTCAGGTTTTTGGGGCTGAATTTTTGGGGGTTTTTTGGAGTTTCAGGGCTTTGTTTTGGGGGGATTTTGGGGCTAATTTTTTTGGGATTTCTCAGAGGAATTTGGGAGAAAATATTGAATTTTCACCTATTTTTTTTTTACCTTCCCCAGGTTGCCGCCGCCAGCAAGAAGCACTGAGGGATCCAATAAATCATCCCCCCCTGAGAAAATGAGTGTTTTTTTGGGGAAAAAACACCGAAAATTGGGAAAAAACAACCCCAAAAATATCAATAACATCAGGGAGGGATTTTGGAAGGGTGGGGAATGTCCCAAAATTGGAGGAAAAATCCCAAATTTTTAAGAAAATCAAAAAAAAAAACGTGAGGGTGGAATCCCAAAGTGTCCTGAAAATATTATTTTTGGGATCCTAAAATAAGGGGAAATGCCCCAAAATTGGAGGAAAAATCCCAAATTTTTGGGAAAATCCATTAAAATGTGAGGTGGAATCCCAAAAAATATTATTTGGGGGATCCCAAAATAAAAGGAAAATGCCCCAAAATTGTTGAAAAAAAAAATGTTCACGAATGGCCCTGAAATGGAATGGGAAATAAAGTTCAAATGTTGGGAAAAATGTTTCAATTTTGGGAGAATTTTTAAAAATATTAGAAAAAAAATTAAAGTTTTAAATTAAAGGGATGTTAGCAGGGATGTCGTAGTCCCAAATTGGGAAAAAATTGGGTTTAAATCCCAAAATTTTACCAAAAAAAAGGGAAAAAAATTAAAATATTTAATTTTAGGAGCATTATCGGGGGGGTCATAGTCCAAATTGGGAAAAAAATGGATTTAAATCCCAAAATTTCACCATTTGGGAGTGATTTTTATTAATGATTTCCCCAACCCCTGACCTCAGCAAATTTTGAGGGATTTAAGTGTGAAAAAAAAGTAATTTTGTCCCAAAATTTCAATTTTTAACAGCAAATAATGAGTTTTAGGGGTAAAGGAGCCGAGTTTGGGTTGAAAAAACAAATTTTGGGAGGAGGAATTTGTGTTCTTTTGGATTTTTCTGTGTTTTGTGTTGGATTTCCAGCTTGGGACTGAGGGGGAAAGGTTTTTATTTTTGGGTTTAAATCATAAAAAATTGGTGTTTTTGGCACTTACCCTTCGCTCTGTTCTCAATCAGCGTCCGAGAGGTTCTGAGATTGAAAAAAAATTATTAAATTTGCCTTTTTGCCCCAAATTTTACCTCATGAAATGGAGGTTTACCTCAGAAAAATAATTTTTTTTTACCTCAGAAAATGAGGATTTTTTACCTCACAGAACGAGGGAAAAATCTAAGAGAAAAATTTAAGTATTGCCTTGAAAAAGTTTTTAAAAATGAGGATTTTTCCCTCAAGAACGCTGTGATTTTTACCTCACAGAATGGGGAAGAAATCGAAGAGAAAAATTTAAGTATTGCCTCGGAAAAAAAAAATAGATCTTTTCCTTTAGAAAGCTGCGATTTTTACCTCACAAAATCGGGGGGAAAATTTAAGAGTGAGTTCTCACCCAAGAAACGGTGATTTTTACCTCGGAAAATGAGATTTTTGCCTCAGAAAACAAGGTTTTTACCACAGAAAATGAGGTTTTAAACTCAGAAAATGAGGTTTTTAACTCAGAAATCGAGATTTTTACCTCAGAAGCCGAGGTTTTTACCTCAGAGGTTTTCATCTCAGAATCAGAGGTTGTTAGCTCAGAATTCGAGGTTTTAGCCTCAGAATCCAGGGTTTTTACCTCAGAATCTTGAGGTTTTTACCTCAGAAAATGAGGTTTTTACCTCAGAAGCCGAGATTTTTATCTCAGAAACAGAGGTTTTTACCTGAGAAACAGAAGTTTTTACCTCAGAAACCGAGGTTTTTGCCTCAGAAAACGAGGTTTTTACTTCAGAATCCGAGGTTTTTACTTCAGAATCCGAGGTTTTTACCTCAGAAATCGACATTTTTACCTCAGAAACAGAGGTTTTTATCTCAGAATCCGAGGTTCTACCTCAGAAACCGAGGCTTTTATCTCAGAATCCGAGGCTTTTACCTCAGAAATCGAGAGTTTTACCTCAGAATCCGAGGTTTTTACCTCAGAAACTGAAGTTTTAAACACAGAAACAGGTTTTTACCTCAGAATCCGAGGTTTTTACCTCAGAAACCGAAGTTTTTAACACACAAACAGGTTTTTACCTCAGAAACCGAAGTTTTTAACACAGAAACAGGTTTTTACCTCAGAATCCGAGGTTTTTACCTCAGAAACTCATGGTTTTTACCTCAGAAAAAGCTTTTTCCCCTCACGGCGCCGCTGTTCCCCTCACGGACTGCGGAGGGAGGGGGCGGAGCGAAGAGGTAACGGCGCTCTCTGATTGGTCGGGACTCCGGCTGGGGGCGTGGCTTTAAAAAGGGCGGGAAACTCTCCCTCAGGGGTGCCGCCATTTTGTCCGCGGCGCCTCAGGGGAAGGAGGCGGCGGCGGCGGCTTCGGCCTCAGCTTCGGCCGCCATGAATTCCGTGGGCCCGGAGCGGTGAGTCCGCGGTCCTGCCGCCGCCTCCGAGCCTTCACACGGCGGTTTGGGTTCGGCGTTACCCTCCCGGGGTTTCCTTTGAACAAACCCCGAGGTGGGCTCGCTCTCAGGGCAGGAGGTGCTGTGGGGCAGCCCCACACAGGCCTGGGGTGTGTCCCTCCATCTTGCTGAGGTTGTCATCTCTCTCTCCGCCCGAGCCCCGGGCGGTGACCGAGCAGGTTCTGCCTCTCCCGTGGTGTTCCCTCAGCCGCGATCCCCTCAGGGCTGTGAGGGAGAACAGAACGTTCCAGGCCTCGCCATCATTTTTGGGGTTCCTCCTCCCTCCTCATCCCTCCCCGCAGAGCCTGGCGAAGGATTCCCCGCTGGAAAATTGGGGTTAAAAATGCGGAAATTGGTGCAGAAATTGGAGGGGGATTGGGGTTAAAAGTGCAGAAACTGGGGCTAAAAATGGAGAAATTGGTGCAGAAATTGGAGGGGGATTGGGGTTAAAGATGCAGAAATTGGGGCTAAAGATGCAGAAATTGGAGGGGGATTGGTGCTAAAGATGCAGAAATTGGGGCTAAAGATGCAGAAATTGGGGATTGGTGCTAAAAATGCAGAAATTTGGGCTAAAGATGCAGAAATTGTGGCTAAAAATGCAGAAATTGGGGCTAAAGATGCAGAAATTGGGGCTAAAAATGCAGAAATTGGGGATTGGTGCTAAAAATGCAGAAATTTGGGCTAAAGATGCAGAAATTGTGGCTAAAAATGCAGAAATTGGGGCTAAAGATGCAGAAATTGGGGCTAAAAATGCAGAAAATTGGGGCTATAGGTGCAGAAATTGGTGCTAAAAATGCAGAAATTGGGGCTAAAAATGCAGAAATTGGGGCTAAAGATGCAGAAATTGGTGCTAAAGATGCAGAAATTTGGGGCTAAAGGTGCAGAAATTGGCCCTGTTCAGCCCAATTTTTACTATTTAATTCAAGTTTTGGCCTTTTCTAGCCCAAATTCATTCCTCTTTTGGCCCCGTTCAGCTCTGGACATTTGGAACATTTTCGTTTCGGTCATTTCTGTTTCCTTTTTTGGTTTTTTTAAATATTTTGGCTGTGTTTTACCCTCACTTGAACCTCTTTTGGTCATTTTTAGGACCATTTTGGTTATTTCAGATCCTTTTTGGCTGTGGTTAGCTCTGTTTTATCCAATATTGGTCCCATTTTTTCCCAATTTCCCAATTTTTTCCCCAAATTTCCCCCAATTTTCAGCATTTTTCCCCTCCCCCCTCCGTCCTCATCCCCGAACATCGCCAAAAAAAGCCCAAAAAAGCCAAAAAAAAAGCAAAAAAAAAAAAACCCTAAAAAAAGCCAAAAAAAAGCCCAAAGGAACCCCAAAAAAGCAAAAGAAAACCTTAAAAAAAAGCCAAAAAAAACCAAAAACCCCCAAAAATAGCCCAAAAAAGCCAAAAAATACCCGAAAAAGGCCCCAAAAAAAACCCCAAAAAGAAAAAAAATTTCCAAAAATAGCCCAAAAAAACCCCCCAAAAAGCAAAAAAACCCTCAAAAAATCACCAGAAAAAGCAAAAAAAAATTTCTAAAAATAACCCAAAACAAACCCAGGAAAAAACCCAAAGAAAACTCAAAAAAACAAAAATAAAAGCCCCGAAGAACCCAAAAAAAGCCCTAAAAAACTCCGAAAAAAACCCAAAAAGAGCCCAAAAAAAACCCAAAAAAAATCCAAAAAAACCCCAAATTCCCCCAAAAATCCCAAAATAGCCCAAAATGTTTTTAAAAACCCCAAAAAGCCCCAAAATAACCCCAAAATCGCCCCCGGGGAGCTCTCAATGGCAGCGCTGTTCGCTCTGAGCTCTCTTTGTGCGGCCCCGGGGGGGGGGGGCGCGGTTGCCATGGCAACGTTGGCTGTTCCTGTCGCTGTCACACCTCCCCCTCCCCTCGGTGTCACCAGCGCCAGAGCCGGGGGGGGACACGGGGGGGTCCCCATGTCACCGCGGTGTCCCCAAATTGTGTCCTGGGGGGTCACAGTGTCCCCAAATTTGGGTTTGGGGGGTCCCCATGTCACCGCGGTGTCCCCAAATTGTGTCCTGGGGGGTCACAGGGTCCCCAAATTTAGATTTTGGGGGTCACAGGGTCCCCAAATTTAGGTTTTGGGGGTCACAGTGTCCCCAAATTTGGATTTTGGGGGTCACAGTGTCCCCAAATTGTGTCCTGGGATGTCACAGTGTCACCCTGGTGTCCCCAAATTGTCCTGGGGGGTCACAGTGTCCCCAAATTTAGGTTTTGGGGGTCACAGTGTCCCCAAATTCGGATTTGGGGTGTCCCAATGTCCCCAAAATCTGTCCTGGGAGGTCACAGTGTCACCCAAATTCTGTCCTGGGGGGTCCCGATGTCACCTCGGTGTCCCCAAATTGTCCTGGGGGGTCACAATGTCCCCAAATTGTGTCCTGGGATGTCACAGTGTCCCCAAATTTAGGTTTTGGGGGTCACAGTGTCCCCAAATTCTGTCCTGGGGGGTCCCCATGTCACCGCGGTGTCCCCAAATTTGGATTTTGGTGGTCACAGTGTCCCCAAATTCAGTTTGGTGTCACCTTGGTGTCCCCAAATTGTCCTGGGGGGTCACAGTGTCACCTCAGTGTCCCCAAATTCACATTTGGAGTGTCACAATGTCCCCAAAATCTGTCCTGGGGGGGTCCTAATGTCACCTTGGTGTCCCCACATTCTCTCCTCGGGGATCACAGTGTCCCCAAATTCAGTTTAGTGTCACCTCGGTGTCCCCAAATTTGGATTTGGGAGGTCCTGATGACATTTTGGTGTCCCCAAATTGTCCTGGGGGGTCACAGTGTCCCCAAATTTGGGTTTGGGGTGTCCCAATGTCCCCAAATTCTGTCCGGGGGGGGTCACAGTGTCCCCAAATTCGATTTAGTGTCACCTTGGTGTCCCCAAATTTGGATTTTGGGTGTCCCAATGTCCCCAAATTCTGTCCTGGAGGGTCACAGTGTCACCTCAGTGTCCCCAAATTTGTCCTGGGATGTCACAGTGTCCCCAAATTCTGTCCTGGGGGGTCACAGTGTCCCCAAATTCAGTTTGGTGTCACCTCAGTGTCCCCAAATTCTGTCCTGGGGGGTCACAGTGTCCCCAAATTCAGTTTGGTGTCACCTCAGTGTCCCCAAATTGTCCTGGGGGGGGTCACAGTGTCCCCAAATTTAGATTTTGGGGGTCACAGTGTCCCCAAATTCGGATTTGGATGCTCCTGATGTCACCTTGGTGTCCCCAAATTTGTCCTGGGGAGGTCACAGTGTCCCCAAATTTGGATTTGGGAGGTCCTGATGTCATTTTGGTGTCACCAAAATCTGTCCCGGGGGGTCCCGATGTCACTTTGGTGTCCCCAAATTTTCCCTATTTCACCCTAATTCCATTGGGAGAGGGAGTTGGGTTCAATTTGGGGTCCCGGAGTCCCAAATTTTCCCCCAAAAATTTCCCACCCGAGGATCCCAAATTTTCTCCCCAAATTTGCCCCTCCAATCCCAAATTTTCTCCCCTTGGGGATCCCAAATTTCCTCCCCCACCAAAATCCCAAATTTTCCCTCCCAAAATCCCAAATTTCCCCTCCCCAGGACCCCAAATTTTCCCCTCAAAATCCCGAATTTTTCCCCCCAAAATTCCCCCCCAGGACCCCAAATTTCCCCCCCAGGACCCCAAATTTCCTCCCAAAATCCCAAATTTCCCCCCCAGGACCCCAAATTTTCCCCCCAGGACCCCCAATCCCCCTCCCCAAATCCAAAATTTCCTCCCAAATCCCAAATTTCCCCCCCAGGACCCCAAATTTCCCCCCAAAAACCCCAAAATTTCCCCCAAAATCCCAAATTTCCCCCCCCCGGACCCCAAATCCCCCCCTAAAATCCCAAATTTCACCCCAAAATCCCAAATTTCCCCCCCAGGATCCCAAATTTTTTCCCTAAAAACCCAATTTTTCCCCCCCAGGTCCCCAAATCCCCCTCCAAAACCCCAGATTTTCCCCCCCCAGGACCCCAAATTTTCCCCCAAAATCCCAAATTTTCTCCCCCGGACCCCAGGTTTCCCCCAAAATCCAAAATTTTTTCCCGAACCCCAAATTTTCCCCCCAAAATCCCAAATTTCCCCCCAAATCCCCCCCCAAAACCCCAAATTTCCCTCCCTGGGACCCCAAATTTCCTCCCAAAATCTCAATTTTTCTCCCAAAACCCCAAATTTCCCCAAACCCTCCTCCCCCTCCCCCTCCCCACCAACCCCCCCTCCCCCATCCCCCACCCCCCAAACCCCTCCCCCCCCCCCATTAACCCCACCCCCTTCCTCCCACCCCATTGGCCCTTCCCCGCGCATCTGATTAGCATCTGATTAGCATCTCATTAGCATCTGATTAGCGCGGGGCCGCAGGTGGGGAGCGGCGGCGGCGGAGGCTCTGCCGCCATGGCTCCCCCCCCGCCCCTCCTGCGGGGGCTGCTGCTGCTGCTCTGGGCCTCGGGACACGGTGAGACCCCTCCCCAAATTTGCCCCAAAATCTTTGGGATCTACCCCAAAAAAAACCCGGAGAAAATCGGTGGAGAAACGAGGGAAAAACGGCGGAAAAATGCGCGGAAAATCGGCAAAAATAGGGAAAATAGCCTAAAAAAAACCTTTAAAAGGCCCTGAAAATTAGCGAAAAAAATCATAAAAATTTCTCCGGAATTCTCCGGTTCTCCCCCCAAAAAAAAACCCGGGGAAAATCGGTGGAGAAATGAGGGAAAAATCCGCGGAAAAATGCGCGGAAAATCGGCAAAAATAGGGAAAAATAGACTAAAAAAACCCAAAAATAGCCCCGAAAATTAGCGAAAAAAATCATAAAAATTTCTCCGGAATTCTCCGGTTCTCCCCCCAAAAAAAAACCCGGGGAAAATCGGTGGAGAAACGAGGGAAAAATCCGCGGAAAAAATGCGCGGAAAATCGGCGAAAATAGGGAAAAAAATCGGGGAAAAAATGGCTAAAAATACCCCGGAAAAAAAAATCTAAAAAATTAGGGAAAATTGCCCCAAAAAATTGGCAGGAATCCCCCCGAGTTCCCCCCCCCAAAAAAAAAATCCGGAGAAATAGGGAAAAAAATGCGCGGAAAATCAGAGGGAAGATGGAGAAATAACCCCGAAAAATTGGCAAAAATACCCCAAAAAAAAACCCGAAAAAATGTGGAAAAATATTTTTAAAAAATCCCCGAAATTCTCCGGATCTTCCCCCCAAAAAAAAAAAAAAACCCGGGGAAAATCGGTGGGAAAATAGCTTAAAAAAAATCCGCGGAAAAATGGGGGAAAATATGGAAAAAATCGGCAAAAAAAAAAACCCCAAAAAAATTCCCCGAAATTCTCCGGAATCTCCCCCCAAAAAATTGACCCCAAAAAACCGCGAAAAAATCCCAAAAAAATCCAAAAAAAAATCCTAAATTGAGCCGCAATCGGCGAGCGGCGCCCCCCCCCCCCCCAAAAAAAAAAACCGCATTGTCCTCCCCCCCAAAAATCGCGACCCCCACCCCAAAATTTTCACCCCCGACCCCAAAAATTTCATCTCCGACCCCAAAATTCGCGACCCCCACCCCAAAATTCGCGACCCCCACCCCAAAATTTCCACTCCGGACCCCAAAATTCCCCTCCCCCTCCCCAAAAATTTCACCCCCGACCCCAAAATTCGCGACCCCCACCTCAAAATTTGGATCCCTGACCTCAAAATTTGGACCCCCCGACCCCAAAATTTGGATCCCTGACCTCAAAAATTGGACCCCCGACCCCAAAATTCGCGACCCCCACCCCAAAAATTTCGCCCCCGACCCCAAAATTCGCGACCCCGACCCCAAAAATTTCATCCTCGACCCCAAAATTTCCCCCCCCCACCTCAAAATTTTCACCCCTGACCCCAAAATTTGGACCCCAGACCCCAAAAATTTCATTCTCGACCCCAAAATTATCACCCCCGACCCCAAAATTCGCGACCCCCACCCCAAAATTTGGACCCCGGACCCCAAAATTTCCTCCCCTCCCCAAAATCTCTGCCGCAGCCCCTGCCCCTCCCCCCCCGTGTGTCCCCCCGCGATGTCCCCAATGTCCCCAAACCCCCCCGGGGATGCTGCGGATGGGGGAGGGGGGGGGTTGGGGACATTTTTTGGTGACATTTGGGGTGGCATTTGTGACATTTTTGGTGACAATCGTGGTGGCATTTGGGGTGACAATTGGGGTGGCATTTGTGGCATTTTTTGTGGCATTTGGTGGCATTTTTGGTGGCATTTGTGACATTTTTGGTGACAATCGTGGTGGCATTTTTGGTGGCATTTGGGGTGGCAATCGCGGTGGCATTTGTGACATTCGGGGTGACATTTCCCCTCCCCCCATCACCTCCAGGGGTGGCTTTGTCCCTTGTCCCTTGTCCCCCTCCCCCAATGTCCCCAACCCCCCCCGGGGGGGTGACCTCGGGTGGCACTGTCACCTCCGATTGTCCCCAAACCCCTGGGGTGGTGGCACTGTCCCCTCGGTGTCCCTCGGTGTCCCCAAATCCCTCGGTGTCCCCTGGGGGTGGTGGCACTGTCCCCTCGGTGTCCCCAAACCCCTCGGTGTCCCCTGGGGTGGTGGCACTGTCCCCTCCGATTGTCCCCAAACCCCTGGGGGTGGTGGCATTGTCCCCTCGGTGTCCCCAAACCCCTGGGGGTGGTGGCATTGTCCCCTCAGTGTCCCCTGGGGGTGGTGGCACTGTCCCCTCGGTGTCCCTCGGTGTCCCCAAATCCCTCGGTGGCACTGGCGGGGGGGTGGCACTGTCACCTCCGATTGTCCCCAAACCCCTGGGGGTGGTGGCATTGTCCCCTCAGTGTCCCCTGGGGTTGTGGCACTGTCCCCTCGGTGTCCCTCGGTGTCCCCAAACCCCTCGGGGGGGGATGGCACTGTCCCCTCAGTGTCCCCAAACCCCTCGGTGTCCCCTGGGGGGGTGGCACTGTCCCCTCCGATTGTCCCCAAACCCCTCGGGGGGGTGGCATTGTCCCCTCAGTGTCCCCTGGGGGTGGTGGCACTGTCCCCTCGGTGTCCCTTGGTGTCCCCAAATCCCTCGGTGGCACTGGGGGGGGGTGGCACTGTCCCCTCCGATTGTCCCCAAACCCCTGGGGGTGGTGGCACTGTTCCCTCGGTGTCCCCTGGGGGGGATGGCACTGTCCCCTCGGTGTCCCCTCAGGGTGGTGGCACTGTCCCCTCCGCGTCCCTCGCTGTCCCCCCCGTGTCCCCCCCGCCGTGTCAGGCGCCACCGCCGCTGTCCCCTCGTCGTGGGTGACACTGAAAGCGCCATTGTCACCCCCATTGTCCCCTCCCTCCGTGGGGGGGGGGGTTGGGGACACACACACAAGTGTCCCTTGTCCCCTGTGTCACCTCCGCGTGTCACTGTCACCTCCCCCCGGCTCGGGGACAAGGTGACCTTGGAGCCGAGGTGACCTTGAGGAGGTTGGGGACATCGCGGTGACCTCGGGGGGGGAGGGGGGAGGGGACATGGGGGGGGAGGGGGTTGTGCTGACACAGCAAAATGTTGTCACCTCCTGCTCGTGTCACCCTCGGTGTCACCTCTGTCACCCTCGGTGTCACCTGTGTCACCCTCGCGGTGTCACTCACGTCACCCTAACGATGTCACCATCGTCGCCCCCATTGTCACCTGTGCCACCCCTGTGATGTCACCTGTGTCACCCCCATTGTCACCTCACTGTCACCTCCTGCTCGTGTCACCCTCGGTGTCACCTGTGTCACCCCCATGATGTCACTCAAGTCACCCTCGTTGTCACCTCCGTGATGTCACCGATGTCACCCCCAGTGTCACCTCACTGTCACCTGTGTCACCTTCATTGTCACCCCCATGATGTCACCGATGTCACCCCCATTGTCACCTCACTGTCACCTGTGTCACCTTCATTGTCACCCCCATTGTCACCCCCATTGTCACCCCCATGATGTCACCATTGTCACCTCATTGTCACCCTCATTGTCACCATTGTCACCTCGTTGTCACCTGTGTCACCTCATTGTCACCTCATTGTCACCATTGTCACCTCATTGTCACCCCATGATGTCACCGCTGTTGGGGACACCGTGATGATGTCATTGATGTTGGGGACACCATGATGATGTCACCACTGTGATGATGTCACCAATGTTGGGGACACCGTGATGTCATTAGTGTTGGGGACACTGTGACAGTGTCCCAGTGGTGTCCCCAAATGTCCCCAACTGTCCCCAATGTCCCCAGGGCGCGCGCAGGAGGTGCAGGCCGAGAACGTGACGGTGCTGGAGGTTGTCACCTGTGTCACCTGTGCCACCTGTGTCACCTGTGTCACCTGTCCCTGTGTCCCTATTGTATCCCCACGGTGTCACCGATGTCCTCAGATGTCCCCACGGTGTCACTAGTGTCCCCAACTGTCCCCAATGTCCCCAGGGCGCGCGCAGGAGGTGCAGGCCGAGAACGTGACGGTGCTGGAGATTGTCACCTGTGTCACCTGTGCCACCTGTGTCACCTGTCCCTGTGTCCCCATGTCACCCCCACGGTGTCCCCAATGTCCCCAAATGTCCTCAATGTCCCCAGGGCGCGCGCAGGAGGTGCAGGCCGAGAACGTGACGGTGCTGGAGGTTGTCACCTGTGTCACCTGTGCCACCTGTGTCACCTGTGTCACCTCTCCCTGTGTCCCTATGTTATCCCCATGGTGTCACCGATGTCCCCAATGTCCCCAAATGTCCCCAATGTCCCCAGGGCGCACCCAGGAGGTGCAGGCCGAGAGCATGACAGTGCTGGAGGTTGTCACCTGTGTCACCTGTGTCACCTGTCCCTGTGTCCCCATGTCACCCCCACGGTGTCACTGATGCCCCCAATGTCCCCCACGGTGTCGCCAATGTCCCCAAATGTCCCCAATGTCCCCAGGGCGCGTGCAGGAGGTGCAGGCCGAGAACGTGACGATGCTGGAGATTGTCACCTGTGTCACCTGTGCCACCTCTGTCACCTGTGTCACCTGTCCCTATGTTATCCCCATGATGTCACCGATGTCACCAGTGTCCCCAAATGTCCCCAATGTCCCCAGGGCGCGCGCAGGAGGTGCAGGCCGAGAACGTGACGGTGCTGGAGGGTGTCACCTGTGTCACCTGTGCCACCTGTGTCACCTGTGTCACCTGTCCCTGTGTGTCCCCATGGTGTCACCGATATCCCCAATGTCCCCATGGTGTCACTAGTGTCCCCAACTGTCCCCAAATGTCCCCAGGGCGCACCCAGGAGGTGCAGGCCGAGAGCATGACAGTGCTGGAGGTTGTCACCTGTGTCACCTGTGTCACCTGTGTCACCTGTGTCACCTGTGTCACCTGTGCCTGTGTCCCTATGCTATCCCCACGATGTCCCCAATGTCCCCACGGTGTCACCAATGTCCCCAACTGTCCCCGATGTCCCCAGGGCGCGCGCAGGAGGTGCAGGCCGAGAGCATGACAGTGCTGGAGGTTGTCACCTGTGTCACCTGTGTCACCTGTGTCACCTGTGTCACCTGTGCCTGTGTCCCTATGCTATCCCCACGATGTCACCAATGTCCCCACGGTGTCACCAATGTCCCCAAATGTCCCCAATGTCCCCAGGGCGTGCGCAGGAGGTGCAGGCCGAGAACGTGACGGTGCTGGAGGGTGGCACTGCCGAGATCACGTGTCACCTGCACAGGTACGACGGCTCCATCGTCGTCATCCAGAACCCAGCGCGGCAGACGCTGTTCTTCAACGGCACCCGCGGTGAGTTGGGGACATTTGGGGACATTGGGGACATTGAGGGGATTGGGGACACTGGGGACATTGGGGACACTGGGGAGGTTGGGGACATTGAGGACATTGGGGACAGAACCCAGCGCGGCAGACGCTGTTCTTCAATGGAACCCGCGGTGAGTGACATCAGGGACATTTGGGGACATTGGGGACATTTGGGGACTTTAATCTGATTGGGGACATTGGGGACATTTGGGGACATTTGGGGACATTGGGGACATTGGGGACATTTGGGGACATTTGGGGCTGTTGGTGGAATTGGGGACATTGGGGACTTTGGGGAGATTGGGGACATCGAGGGGTTTGGGGACATTGAGGACATTGGGGGATTGGGGACACTGGGGACATTTGGGACATTTGGGGACATTGGGGACGTTGGGGACATTAATCTGGTTGGGGACATTGAGGGGATTGGGGACATTGGGGACATTTGAGGGCGTTGGGGAGGTTGGGGACATTGGGGAGGTTGGGGACACTGGGGACATTTGGGGACATTGGTGACATTGGGGACATTTTGGGGATTGGGGACAATGGGGACAGTCCGGGGAGAATAGGGGACATTGGGGATATTAATCTGATTGGGGACAATGGGACATTGGGGACATTGTGGGATTTGGGGACACTGGGGACATTGTGGGGATTTGGGACAGTTGGGGACATTGGGGACATTGAGGGCATTGGGGACGTTGGGGACATTTGTGAGATTGGGGACATTGGGGGGATTGGGGACATTAGGGACATTGGGGACATTGGAGACTTCGGGGACACTGGGGACATTGGGGTCATTGGGGTCATTAATGGGATCTGGGGACATTGGGGACATTTGGGGACATTAGGGACATTGGGGACATTGGGGACACTGGGGTTCAGTGCCATTCTGGGGACAGAGCCTGGGGAGGTCCCAGAGCCACCCTGGGGCTCTGCGGTGACCCCGCGGTGACCTCAGGGTGACATTGTCACCTTGGGGTGGCCTTGGGTGACCCCATGGTGGCCTCAGGGTGACACTGTGACCCTTGGAGTGACCCCGCGGTGACCTCGGGGTGACACTGTCACCTTGGGGTGGCCTTGGGTGACCCTGTGTGACCCATGGGTGTCCCTGTGACCCCACGGTGGCACTGTGGTGACCCTGCTGACCCCATGTGACCCCATGGTGACACTGTCCCCTTGTCCCTTGTCCCCAGCGCTGAAGGACGAGCGTTTCGAGCTGGGGGTGTCCCTGTGACTCTGTGTCACCCCTGGGTGTCCTTGTCACTCCTGGGTGTCCCTGTGACCCATGGGTGACACTGCTGACCCCACGATGACACTGCTGACCCCGTGTGACACTGGTGACACTGTCCCCTTGTCCCCATTGTCCCCAGCGCTGAAGGACGAGCGTTTCGAGCTGGGGGTGGCCATGGGTGACCCCTGGGTGTCCCTGTGACCCATGGGTGTCCCTGTGACCCCACGGTGACACTGTGGTGACCCTGCTGACCCCGTGTGACACTCCGGTGACATTGTCCCCTTGTCCCTTGTCCCCAGCGCTGAAGGACGAGCGTTTCGAGCTGGGGTTGGCCATGGGTGACCCCTGGGTGTCCCTGTCACACTGCTGACCCCGTGGTGACACTGCTGTCCCCTGTCCCTTGTCCCCAGCGCTGAAGGACGAGCGTTTCGAGCTGGGGCTCTGTGATTCCTGTGGGTGCCATGGGTGACCCCTGGGTGTCCCTGTGACCCCACGATGACACTGTGGTGACCCTGCTGACCCCATGTGACACTCCGGTGACATTGTCCCTGTCCCCATTGTCCCCAGCGCTGAAGGACGAGCGTTTCGAGCTGGGGTTCTGTGACCCTCTGGGTGTCCCTGTCACCCCATGTGGCACTCTGGTGACACTGTCCCTTGTCCCTTGTCCCCAGCGCTGAAGGACGAGCGTTTCGAGCTGGGGTTCTGTGACCCTCTGGGTGTCCCTGTCACCCCATGTGGCACTCTGGTGACACTGCTGTCCCCATTGTCCCCAGCGCTGAAGGACGAGCGTTTCGAGCTGGGGCTCTGTGGGTGCCATGGCTGTCCCCATGACACTGTGGTGACACTGCTGACCCCCTGGTGACACTGCTGTCCCCATTGTCCCCAGCGCTGAAGGACGAGCGTTTCGAGCTGGCCGAGTTCAGCCGCCGGCGCCTGCGGCTGCGCCTGGCCAGGGCTCGGCTGGAGGACGAGGGAGGTTACTTCTGCCAGCTCTACGCCGATGACACGCACCACCAGATCGCCACGCTCACCGTGCTGGGTAGGACATTTGGGGACACCTGGGGACATTTGGGGACACTTGGGGACACGGCACTGTGGTGGCACTTCCGCCCTGTTGATCGCCACCAGAGCCTGGTGTCCCCTCCATCACCTTGGGGACACTTTAGGGACGCTCTGGGGATATTTAGGGACACCTGAGGATGTCTGGGGACACCTGGAAACACTCTAGGGACACTTGGGGACACCTAGGGACACTTGGGGACATTTGGGGACATGGCACTGTGGTGGCACTTCCGCCCTGTCACTCCCCACCTGCTCCCTCCCTCACCTTGGGGACATCTGGGGTTGTTTGGGGACACTTGGAGACACTCTGGGGCCATGGAGAGACACTTGGGGACATGGGGACACCTGGGGACACTTGGGGACACAGCACTGCGGTGGCACTTCCGCCCTGTCACTCCCCACCAGAGCCTGGTGTCCCCTCCCTCACCTTGGGGACACCTGGGGACACCCCTAGGGTTGCCTGGGGATGTCTGGAGACATTTGGGGACACTCCAGGGACACTTGGGGACACTCCAGGGACACTTGGGGACACTTGGGGACATGGGGGTGTGGTGGCACTTCCGCCCTGTTGATCGCCACCAGAGCCTGGTGTCCCCTCCATCACCTTGGGGACACTTTAGGGACGCTCTGGGGATATTTAGGGACACCTGAGGATGTCTGGGGACACCTGGAAACACTCTAGGGACACTTGGGGACACCTAGGGACACTTGGGGACATTTGGGGACATGGCACTGTGGTGGCACTTCCGCCCTGTCACTCCCCACCTGCTCCCTCCCTCACCTTGGGGACATCTGGGGTTGTTTGGGGACACTTGGTGACACTCTGGGGACATGGAGAGACACTTGGGGACACCTGGGCACACTTGGGGACATTTGGGGACACTTGGGGACACGGCACTGTGGTGGCACTTTCCCCCCATTGCTTGCCACCAGAGCTCGGTGTCCCCTCCCTCACCTTGGGGACACCTTGGGGACGCTCTGGGGATGTTTAGGGACACCTGAGGATGTCTGGGGACACCTGGGGACACTCCAGGGACATTTGGGGACACGGCACTGTGGTGGCACTTCTGCCCTGTCACTCCCCACCTGCTCCCTCCCTCAGCTTGGGGACATCTGGGCTTGTTTGGGGACACTTGGAGACACTCTGGGGCCATGGAGAGACACCTGGGGACACCTAGAGACACTTGGGGACACCTGGGGACACCTGGGGACATTTGGGGACACTTGGGGACACCTGGGGACACGGCACTGCAGTGGCACTTCCGTGCTGTCACTCCCCACCTGAGTGTGGTGTCCCCTCCCTCACCTTGGGGACACCTTGGGGACACTCTGAGGATGTTTGGGGACACTTTGGGACACTCTATGGACACTTGGGGACACCTGGGGACACTTGGGGACACCTGGGGACACTTGGGGACATTTGGGTGTGGTGGCACTTTCCCCCTGTTGATCACCACCAGAGCGTGGTGTCCCCTCCCTCACATTGGGGACACCTTGGGGACACTCTGGGGATGTTTAGGGACACCTGAGGATGTCTGGGGACACCTGGGGACACTCCAGGGACACTTGGGGACATTTGGGGACACTTGGGGACACGGCACTGTGGTGGCACTTCTGCCCTGTCACTCCCCACCTGCTCCCTCCCTCACCTTGGGGACATCTGGGCTTGTTTGGGGACATTTGGTGACACTCTAGGGCCATGGAGAGACACCTGGGGACACTTGGGGACACAGCACTGCGGTGGCACTTCCGCCCTGTCACTCCCCACCTGAGCGTGGTGTCCCCTCCCTCACCTTGGGGACACCTGGGGACACCTTGGGGACACTCTGAGGATGTTTGGGGACACCTGGGGACACTCTGGGGACACCTGGGGACACTTGGGGACACTTGGGGACACGGTGGCTGTGGTGGCCATCACTTCCTGTCCCTCGGTCACCTCCCCCACGCCCAAAGCCACATCCTGGTGTCCCCTCCCTGACCTTGGGGACACCTGGGGACATCTTTGGGACACCTGGGGACACCTGGGGACACCTGGGGACAGGGAGGGGACACCTGGGGACATGTGCCACATGCGCTGGCGCTTGTCCCTTGTCCCCTGACCCCTTTGGCCTTGTGTCCCCCAATGTCCCCAGTGTCCCCAATGTCCCTAACTGTCCCCTCTGTCCCCAGTGCCCCCCGAGCCCCGTGTCCCCACTGTCCCCACTGTCCCCAATGTCCCCAATCCCCACAATCCCCTCAACATCCCCAATGCCCCCAATGTCCCCAATGTCCCCTGACTCTCCCCACTGTCCCCAATGTCCCAATGTCCCCAACCCCCCAATCCCTTCAATGTCCCCAGTGCCCCTCGAGCCCCACATGTCCCCAATGTCCTTGATGTCCCCAACATCCCCAATGTCCCCAATGTCCCCAGTGTCCCTAACTGTCCCCTCTGTCCCCAGTATCCCCCGAGCCCCCCATGTCCCCTCAATGTCCCCAGTGTCCCCAACATCCCCAATGTCCCCCATGTCCCCAATCCCCCCAATGTCCCCAATGTCCCTAACTGTCCCCCTTGTCCCTTGCCCCCCGAGCCCCCTGTGTCCCCAATCCCCCCAACATCCCCAATGTCCCTGATGTCCCCAGTGTCCCCAGTGTCCCTAACTGTCCCTGACTGTCCCCTTGTCCCCAGTGCCCCCCAATCCCCCCATGTCCCCACTGTCCCCAATGTCCCCATGTCTCCAATCCCCTCAATGTCCCCAATGTCCCTAACTGTCCCCCTTGTCCCCAATGCCCCCCGAGCCCCCTGTGTCCCTAATGTCCCCAATCCCCCCAATGTCCCCCGTGTCCCCAATCCCCCCAATCCCCTCAATGTCCCCAATCCCCCCAATGTCCCCAATGTCCCCAACATCCCCAATCCCCCCAGTGTCCCTGACTGTCCCCTTGTCCCCAGTGCCCCCCGAGCCCCCCCTGTCCCCAATCCCCTCAATGTCCCCAATGTCCCCAATGTCCTCAATCCCCCCAATGTCCCCAGTGTCCCCCGAGCCCCCCGTGTCCCCAATCCCCCCAATGTCCCCAGTGTCCCCAATCCCCCCAATGTCCCCAACACCCCCAATCCCCCCAGTGTCCCCAGTGTCCCTGACTGTCCCCTTGTCCCCAGTGCCCCCCGAGCCCCCCATGTCCCCAATGTCCCCAATCCCCCCAATATCCCCAACATCCCCAATGTCCCCAATCCCCCCAATATCCCCAACATCCCCAATGTCCCCAATCCCCCCAATATCCCCAACATCCCCAATGTCCCCAATCCCCCCAATGTCCCCAGTGTCCCCAATCCCCCCAATGTCCCCAATCCCCCCAGTGTCCCCAGTGTCCCTGACTGTCCCCTTGTCCCCAGTGCCCCCCGAGCCCCCCGTGGTCGAGGCGGGGGCTCTGGCAGTCGAGGGGGGGGAGGTGGAGCTGAGCTGCCTCGTGCCTCGCGCGCGCCCCCTGGCGACACTGCGGTGGTACCGCGACCGCCGCGAGCTGCCGGGTGAGTGACACTGGGGACACTGGGGACATTGGGGACACTGGGGACACTGGGGACATTGGGGACATTGGGGACATTGGGGACACTGGGGACATTGGGGACACTGGGGGGATTGGGGACATTGGGGGGATTGGGGACATTGGGGATAATGGGGACATCGGGGGGACTGGGGGATTGGGGACACTGCGGTGGTACCGCGACCGCCGCGAGCTGCGCGGTGAGTGACACTGGGGACACTGGGGACACTGGGGGGATTGGGGACATTGGGGACATCGGGGACATCGCGAGGATTGGGGACATTGGGGGGATTGGGGGATTGGGGACATTGAGGACATTGGGGACACTGGGGGGATTGGGGACACTGGGGGGATTGGGGACATTGGGGACATTGGGGGGATTGGGGGGATTGGGGACATTGGGGACATTGGGGGGATTGGGGGGATTGGGGATAATGGGGACATTGGGGACACTGGGGGGATTGGGGACATTGGGGACACTGCGGTGGTACCGCGACCGCCGCGAGCTGCCCGGTGAGTGACACTGGGGACACTGGGGACACTGGGGGGATTGGGGACATTGGGGGGATTGGGGACACTGGGGACATTGGGGACATCGGGGGGATTGGGGGACATCGGGGACATTGGGGACATTGGGGGATTGGGGACATGGGGGACACTGCGGTGGTACCGCGAGCTGCTGGGTGAGTGACACTGGGGACATTGTTGGGGACATCGGGGGGATTGGGGGATTGGGGACATTGGGGATGTTGGGGACATTGGGGGATTGGGGACACTGGGGACATTGGGGGATTGGGGACATTGGGGACACTGCGGTGGTACCGCGACCGCCACGAGCTGCCCGGTGAGTGACACTGGGGACATCATTGGGGACATCGGGGATAATGGGGACATTGGGGACATCGGGGGAATTGGGGGCATTGGGGACACTGGGGACATTGGGGGGATTGGGGACATTGGGGGGATTTGGGGACACTGGGGACATTGGGGACACTGGGGACATTGGGGACATTGGGGACACTGGGGGGATTGGGGACACTGGGGACACTGTGGTGGTACCGCGACCGCCACGAGCTGCCGGGTGAGTGACACTGGGGACATTGTTGGGGACATTGTTGGGGACATCGGGGATAATGGGGACATTGGGGACATCGGGGGGATTGGGGGCATTGGGGACACTGGGGACATTGGGGACACTGGGGGGATTGGGGACATTGGGGACACTGCGGTGGTACCGCGACCGCCGCGAGCTGCCGGGTGAGTGACACTGGGGACATTGGGGACACTGGGGACATTGGGGACATTGGGGACATCGGGGACATCGCGAGGATTGGGGACATTGGGGGGATTGGGGGATTGGGGACATTGAGGACATTGGGGACACTGGAGGGATTGGGGACACTGGGGGGATTGGGGACATTGGGGACATTGGGGGGATTGGGGGGATTGGGGACATTGGGGACATTGGGGGGATTGGGGACATTGGGGACACTGCGGTGGTACCGCGACCGCCGCGAGCTGCCCGGTGAGTGACACTGGGGACATTGGGGACATCGGGGGGATTGGGGGATTAGGGGACATTGGGGACACTGGGGACATTGGGGGGATTGGGGACATTGGGGGGATTGGGGACATTGGGGACATTGTGGAGATTGGGAGCATTGAGACATTGTGGACATCGGGGACCTCATCGTCCTAATGTCCCCAATGTCCCCAATGTCCCTAATGTCCCCATTGTCCCCATTGTCCCCAATGTCCCCATTGTCCCCAACGTCCCCATGATGTCCCCGATGTCCCCAGGCCACAGCAGCCACCGTCAGGACGGCAAGGTGTTCTGGCAGCGCAGTGTCCTCAGGCTGCGCGTGGAGCGCAGGGACCACGGCGCCATTGTCACCTGCGAGGCCACGCACCCCGCGCTGGGCAGGGGACAGCGGCGCCAGACCCAGTACATGCTGGACGTGCAGTGTGAGAGACTGGGAGGGACTGGGAGGGACTGGGATCAAACTGGGAGGGACTGGGAGGGACTGGGAGGGGATTGGGATGGACTGGGAGGGACTGGGATCAAACTGGGATGGACTGGGAATGGATTGGGGACAGTGGGGACACAGCGGCGCCAGACCCAGTACATGCTGGACGTGCAGTGTGAGAGACTGGGAGGGACTGGGAGGGACTGGGAGGGACTGGGATCAAACTGGGAGGGACTGGGAGGGACTGGGATCAAACTGGGAGGGACTGGGAGGGGATTGGGATGGACTGGGAGGGACTGGGAGGGACTGGGATCAAACTGGGAGGGACTGGGAGGGGATTGGGATGGATTGGGAGGGACTGGGAGGGACTGGGATCAAACTGGGAGGGACTGGGAGGGGATTGGGATGGACTGGGAGGGACTGGGAGGGACTGGGAGGGACTGGGAAGGGATTGGGGACATTGGGGACACAGCAGCGCCAGACCCAGTACATGCTGGACGTGCAGTGTGAGAGACTGGGAGGGACTGGGATCAAACTGGGATGGACTGGGAGGAACTGGGAGGGGATTGGGATGAACTGGGATGGACTGGGAGGGACTGGGAAGGGATTGGGGACATTGGGGACATAGTGGTGACAGACCCAGTACATGCTGGACGTGCAGTGTGAGAGACTGGGAGGGACTGGGAGGGACTGGGATCAAACTGGGAGGGACTGGGAGGGACTGGGAGGGACTGGGATCAAACTGGGAGGGACTGGGAGGGGATTGGGATGGACTGGGAGGGACTGGGAGGGACTGGGATCAAACTGGGAGGGACTGGGAGGGGATTGGGATGGACTGGGAGGGACTGGGAGGGACTGGGATCAAACTGGGAGGGACTGGGAGGGGATTGGGATGGACTGGGAGGGACTGGGAGGGACTGGAAATGGATTGGGGACATGGGGACACAATGGTGACAGAGCCAGGACATGCTGGACATGCAGTGGCAGGGACTGGGAGTGACTGGGACAGACTGGGAGGGACTGGGAGGGACTGGGATCAAACTGGGAGGGACTGGGATCAAACTGGGAGGGACTGGGAGGGGATTGGGATGGACTGGGAGGGACTGGGAGGGACTGGAAATAGATTGGGGATATTGGGGACATAGCAGTGACAGAGCCAGGACATGGTGGATGTGCAGTGTGAGAGAGTGGGAGGGACTGGGATCAAACTGGGAGGGACTGGGATGGACTGGGAGGGACTGGGAGGGACTGGGAGGCACTTGCAATGGATTGGGGACATGGGGACACAATGGTGACAGAGCCAGGACATGCTGGACATGCAGTGGCAGGGACTGGGAGGGACTGGGATCAAACTGGGATGGACTGGGAACTCAGACTGGCTATACTGGGGGGGACTGGGATGGACTGGGAGGGGATTGGGGACATGGGGACACAGTGGTGACAGAGCCAGGACATGGTGGATGTGCAGTGTGAGAGACTGGGATCAAACTGGGATCAAACTGGGAGGGACTGGGAGGGACTGGGAACACTGAGGGGTCACAGGTGACACTGAGGGGGTGACTAGGAGGTCCCAGGTGACAGCAGGTGACATCAGGTGACACCAGCCAGGTGACCTCCCCGTTGGTGTCCCCAGACCCGCCGTCGGCGCGGATCCACCCCTCGCAGAGCGTCCTGCGCGAAGGTGACACCTTGGTGCTCACCTGTGCCGTCAACGGCAACCCGCGGTGAGTGACACACCTGGGGACACACCTGGGGACACACCTGGAACACACCTGGGGACAGCTGGGGATGGGTGGGAACACCTTGGGGACACCTTGGTGCTCACCTGTGCCGTCAACGGCAACCCGCGGTGAGTGACACCTGGGGACACACCTGGGGACACACCTGGAACACACCTGGGGACAGCTGGGGATGGGTGGGAACACCTTGGGGACACCTTGGTGCTCACCTGTGCCGTCAACGGCAACCCGCGGTGAGTGACACACCTGGGGACACACCTGGGGACACACCTGGGGACAGCTGGGGATGGGTGGGAACACCTTGGGGACACCTTGGTGCTCACCTGTGCCGTCAACGGCAACCCGCAGTGAGTGACACCTGGGGACAGGTGGGGACACACCTGGAACACACCTGGGGACAGCTGGGGATGGGTGGGGACACCTTGGGGACACCTTGGTGCTCACCTGTGCCGTCAACGGCAACCCGCGGTGAGTGACACCTGGGGACACACCTGGGGATGGGTGGGGACACCTGGGGATGGGTGGGGACACACCTGGGGACACCTTGGTGCTCACCTGTGCCGTCAACGGCAACCCGCGGTGAGTGACACCTGGGACAGGTGGGGACACACCTGGGGACACACCTGGGGACACCTGGGGATGGGTGGGAACACCTTGGGGACACCTTGGTGCTCACCTGTGCCGTCAACGGCAACCCGCAGTGAGTGACACCTGGGGACAGGTGGGGACACACCTGGAACACACCTGGGGACAGCTGGGGATGGGTGGGGACACCTTGGGGACACCTTGGTGCTCACCTGTGCCGTCAACGGCAACCCGCGGTGAGTGACACCTGGGGACACACCTGGGGATGGGTGGGGACACCTGGGGATGGGTGGGGACACACCTGGGGACACCTTGGTGCTCACCTGTGCCGTCAACGGCAACCCGCGGTGAGTGACACCTGGGACAGGTGGGGACACACCTGGGGACACACCTGGGGACACCTGGGGATGGGTGGGAACACCTTGGGGACACCTTGGTGCTCACCTGTGCCGTCAACGGCAACCCGCGGTGAGTGACACACCTGGGGACACACCTGGAACACACCTGGGGACACACCTGGGGACACCTGGGGATGGGTGGGAACACCTTGGGGACACCTTGGTGCTCACCTGTGCCGTCAACGGCAACCCGCGGTAAGTGACACACCTGGGACAGGTGGGGACACACCTGGGGACACACCTGGGGACACCTGGGGATGGGTGGGGACACACCTGGGACACCTGGGACACACCTGGGGATGGGTGGGGACACCTTGGGGACACCTTGGTGCTCAGCTGTGCTGTGAACGGCAACCCGCGGTGAGTGACACACCTGGGGACACCTGGGGACGCACCTGGGACATACCTGGGGACACCTGGGACACACCTGGGGATGGGGGGGGACACCTTGGGGACACCTTGGTGCTCACCTGTGCTGTGAACGGGAACCTGCAGTGAGTGACACCTGGGGACACACCTGGGGATGGGTGGAGACACAGTGACACACCTGAGGACACACCTGGGGACACACCCAATGCCATACCCAGTGACACACCTAGTGCCACACCTGGGGCCATACCTGGGGACACACCTGGGGACACCTGGGAGACCCTGGGGACACAGTGACACACCCAGTGCCACACCTGGTGCCGCACCTGGTGCCACACCTAATGCCAAATCCAGAGACACACCTGGGGATGGGTGGGGACACCTTGGGGACACACCTGGGACACCTGGGGACACACCTGGGGACACCTGGGAGACCCTGGGGATATCCTGGGGACACAGTGACACACCTGGGGACACACCTGGGGACACCTTGGGACACACCTGGTGACACACCTGGGGATGGGTGGGGACACACCTGGGGACACACCTGGAGACACACCTGGGGATGGGTGGGGACATCTTGGGGACACACCTGGGGACACCTAGTGACACACCTGGTGACACACCTGTCCCCCCAGGCCCACGGAGGTGGCGTGGAGGCGCGGGAACGAGTCGCTGCCAGCGCGGGCACCTGGGGATGGGTGGGGACACACCTGGGGACACACCTGGGGACACACCTGGGGATGGGTGGGGACACCTTGGGGACACACCTGGGGACACCTAGTGACACACCTGGTGACACACCTGTCCCCCCAGGCCCACGGAGGTGGCGTGGAGCCGTGGGAACGAGTCGCTGCCAGCGCGGGCACCTGGGGACACACCTGGGGACACACGTGGGGATGGGTGGGGACACCCTGGGACACCTGGGGACACACCTGGGGACACACCTGGGGATGGGTGGGGGCTCCTTGGGGACACACCTGGTGACACACCTGGTGACACCCGGTGCCACACCTGGGGACACACCTGGGAGACCCTGGGGATATCCTGGGGACACACCTGGGAGACCCTGGGGATATCCTGGGGACACACCTGGTGACATACCCAGTGCCAAACCCAGAGACACACCTGGTGACACCTTGGGACACACCTGGGGACACCTTGGGACACACCTGGGGACACCTGGGACACACCTGGTGCCACACCTGGAGACACACCGAGTGCCACACCTGGTGATACCTAGTGACACACCTGCTGACACCTGGTGACACACCTGGTGACACCTGGTGACACACCTGTCCCGCAGGCCCACGGAGGTGGCGTGGAACCGTGGGAACGAGTCACTGCTGGCGCTGGCACCTGGGGACACACCTGGGGATGGGTGGGGACACACCTGGTGACACCTGGGACACACCTGGTGACACACCTGGTGCCACACCTGTCCGCAGGCCCACGGAGGTGGCGTGGAGCCGCGGGAACGAGTCGCTGCCGGCGCGGGCGAGGGCCGAGGGCGAGCGGCTGACGCTGCCGGCGCTGGCACCTGGGGACAATGGCACCTACACCTGTCACGTGGGCAACGCCCACGGCCGCGCTTCCGACACCTACGTGCTCGTGGTGTACGGTAGGTGACACCTGGGGACACCT
>JAWUZG010001181.1:0-35177 GCA_036785705.1 Acanthornis magna
CATCCCATCAATGACATTGATCCCATCAATCCCATCCCATCAATCCCATTGATCCCATCCCATCAATCCCATCAATCTCGTTGATCCCATCCTCTCCAACCTATGGCATTGGGGGCCACACCCAAACCCTCCAACACACGGAAAACATATGGAAAACACCTGGAAAACACACAGAAAACACACAGAAAACACCCGGGAAACACATGGGAAACACATGGGAAACACAGAAAACACCCAGAAAACATATGGAAAACACATGGAAAACACACAGAAAACATTGGAATCTGGAGAATTTTCTGAGAATTTTCTGACAATTTTCTGAGAACTTTCCAGGAATTTTCCGAGAAAACCGGGAATTTCCGAGAAAAATGGGAATTTTCCGTGTTTTCCCAGGGGAGAGGCCGTTCCAGTGCCAGCAGTGCGGCGCCTCCTTCACGCAGAAGGGGAACCTCCTGCGCCACATCAAGCTGCACTCGGGGGAGAAGCCTTCAAGTGTCCCTTCTGCTCCTACGCCTGCCGGCGCCGCGACGCCCTCAGCGGCCACCTGCGCACCCATTCCGGTGGGTGGCGGCGGGAATGGGGTCAGGAATGGGGGAATGGGGTCGGGAATGTGGGAATGGGGTCAGAATGGGGTCGGGAATGTGGGAATGGGGTCAGGAATGGGGGGAATGGGGTCAGGAGTGGGGTGGGAATGTGGGGATGGGGTCAGGAATGGGGTCAGGAATGTGGGAATGGGGTCGGGAATGTGGAATGGGGTCAGGAATGGGGTCGGGAATGTGGGAATGGGGTCAGGAGTGGGGTGGGAATGTGGGAATGGGTGGGGAATGTGGGAATGGGGTCGGGAATGGGGGAATGGGGTCGGGAATGGGTCGGGAATGGGGAATGGGGTCGGGAATGGGTCAGGAATGTGGGAATGGGGTCGGGAATGTGGGAATGGGGTCAGGAATGTGGGAATGGGATCAGGAATGTGGGAATGGGGTCAGGAGTGGGGTGGGAATGTGGGAATGGGTCGGGAATGGGGTGGGAGAGGAGGGGTGGTCTTGGAATGGGCCCTGAATGGCCTTGGAATGGCACCGGGATGGCCCCAAATGGCCCTGGGATGGCCCCGGGATGGCCCCAAATGGGACCAGGATGGCACCAAATGGCCAGAATGGCTCCGGGATGGCCCTGAATGGCTCTGGGATGGCCCCAAATGGGACTGGAACGGCCAGAATGGCACTGGGATGGCCCTGATGGCCTGGGATAGCCCTGAATGGCCCTGAATGGCACTGGGATAAGCCCTGAATGGCCCTGAATGGCACTGGGATGGCCCCAAATGGCACTGAGATGGCCCCAAATGGACCGGGATTGGCACCAAATGGCCCCAAATGGCCCAGAATGGCCCCAAACGGGACCAGGATGGCACCAAATGGCCAGAATGGCACCAGGATGGCCCCGAAGGGCCTTGGAACAGCACCGGGATGGCTCCAAATGGCCCCGGAACGGCCCCAAACAGTTGTGGAACGGCCCTGAATGGTTTCGGAATGGCTCCAAATGGCCCGGGATGGCACTGGGATGGCCCCAAATGGCCCCAAATGGCACTGGGATGGCCCTGAATGGCACTGGGATGGCCCCAATGGCACCGGGATGGCCTCCAATGGCACCAGGATGGCCCTGAATGGCATTGGGATGGCCTAGAACGGCACCAAATGGCTTTGGAATGGCATGGGATGGCCCCAAATGGCCCCGGAACGGCCCCAAACAGTTGTGGAAACGGCCCTGAATGGTTTTGGAATGGCTCCAAATGGCCCAGAATGGCACTGGGATGGCCCCAAATGGCCCTGGGATGGCCCTGAATGGCACCGGGATGGCACCAGAATGGCCCCAAATGGCCCCAAATGCTCCGGGATGGTCCTGAGAGGCACTAGGATGGCCCCAAATGGCACCGGAATGGCCCAGAACAGGACTGGGATGGCCTCAAATGGCCCTGGAATGGCCACAAATGGCCCAGAACGGCACTGGGATGGCCCCAAATGGCCAGAATGGCCCAGGATGGCCCTGAATGGCATTGGGATGGCCCCAAATGGGACCGGGATGGCCCAGAATGGCACTGGGATGGCCTCAAATGGCCCAGAATGGCCTCAGGATGGCCCTGAATGGCACTGGGATGGCCCTGAATGGGACCGGGATGGCCCTGAATGGCACTGGATGGCCTCAAATGACACTGGAATGGCCCCAAATGGGACCAGGATGGCCTCCAATGGCACCAGGATGGCCCTGAATGGCATTGGGATGGCCCCAAACGGGACCGGGATGGCCCCAAATGGCCCAGAATGGCTCCAGGATGGCCCTGAATGGCACCGGGATGGCCCCAAATGGCACTGGGATGGCCCCAGACGGGACCGGGATGGCCCCGAATGGCACCGGGATGGCCCCAAATGGCCCAGAGCGGCACTGGGATGGCCCTGAATGGCCCCAAATGGCACTGGGATGGCCCCGAATGGGACTGGAATGGCCCTGAATGGCTCCAAATGGCCCAGAATGGCACCGGAATGGCCCCAAATGGCCAAGAACAGCCCATGGATGGCCCCAAATGGCCCAGAATGGCCCCGGGATGGCCCCAAACGGGACCGGGATGGCACCAAATGGCCCCAAATGGCACTGGGATGGCCCCAAATGGCACTGGGATGGCCCTGAATCGCTCCGGGATGGCCCTGAATCGCTCCGGGATGGCCCCAAATGGCCCAGAATGGCACCAGGATAGCCCCACACGGGACCAGGATGGCCCCAAATGGCCAAAACCAGCCCAGAATGGCCCCAAACAGCCCTGGAATGGCCCCAAATGGGACCGGGATGGCCCTAAATGGCCCAGAATGGCACCGGGATGGCCCCAAAGGGCACCAGGATGGCCCTGAACGGGACTGGGATTGCCACAAATGGCCCTGGAATGGCACTGGGATGGCCCTGAAAGGCACTGGGATGGCCTCAAACGGCCCTGAACGGGACTGGGATGGCACCAAATGGCCCTGGAATGGCCCAGAATGGCATCGAGATGGCCCCAAACGGCACTGGGATGTCCCCAAATGGGACCAGGATGGCCCCAAATGGCCTTGGAATGGCACTGGGATGGCCCTGAATGGCACTGGGATGGCCCCAAATGGAACCGGGATGGCCCTAAATGGCCCAGAATGGCACTGGGATGGCCCTGAATGGCACTGGGATGGCCCCAAATGGGACCAGGATGGCCCCAAATGGCCTTGGAATGGCACTGGGATAGCCCCGAACAGGACCGAGATGGCCCCAAATGGCCCAGAATGGCTCCAGGATGGCCCCAAATGGAACCGGGATGGCCCTAAATGGCCCTGAATGGCACCGGGATGGCCCTGAATGGCCCAGAATGGCCCCAGGATGGCCCTGAACAGGACTGGGATTGCCACAAATGGCCCCCAATAGCCCCAGAATGACCCTGGAATGGCTGGGGTTTGGAGCAGGAATGGGAACGGGAATGGGAATGGGAATGGGAACGGGAATGGGAACAGGAATGGGAACAGGAATGGGAATGGAATGGGAATGGGAACAGGAATGGGAATGAGAAGGGGAATGGGAATGGAAGGGGAACAGGAGTGGGAATGGGAATGGGAATGGGAACGGGAACGGGAGTGGGAACGGGAATGGAATGGGAACGGGAATGGGAACGGGAATGGGAACGGGAATGGGAGGGTGGGATGGCCTTGGAACGGCACCGAACGGCCTTGGAATGGCACTGGGATGGCCCTGGAACAGCCCCAAATGTCCCAGAATGGCCCCAAACAGCCCTGGAATGGTCCCGATCCCCAATTCTTCCCCCATTCCCCAATTTCCCACATTTTCTCCCCAATTCCCAATCCCCCAAATCTCCACACCCCAATTCCCAGTTCCCAAATCCCCATCCCCCAATTCCTTCCACTTTTTCTCCCCCATTCCCCATTTTCTCCCCCATTCCCCAATTCCCATTCCCCATTCCCAAATCCCCAATCCCCAATCCCAAATCCCCAATTCCTTCCACTTTTTTCTCCCCCATTCCCCAATTCCCCAATCCCCCAATTCCAATCCCAAATTCCAAACCCCCAATTCCCAATCTCCCATTCCCCAATCCCAAATCCCCAATCTTCAATTCCTTCCACTTTTTTCTCCCCCATTCCCCAATTCCCAGTCCCAAATCCCCAATTCCCAATCCCAAATCCCCAAATCCCCAATCCCCCAATCCCAATTCCCATTCCCCAATTCCCCCAATTTCCAATTCCCATTCCCCACTCCCCAATTCCCCATTCCCCAATCCCCCAATCCCAAATCCCCAATCCCCAATTCCCAATTCCCCAATTCCCCACTCCCCAATTCCCATTCCCAATTCCCCAATTCCCATTTCCCATTCTCCAATTCCCCATTCCCCAATTCCCAAATTCCCCCAATTCTCCATCCCCAAATCCCAAATCCCCAATCCCCAAATCCCCAAATCCCAAATCCCAAACCCCCCATCCTCACCTCCCTCTCTTTTCCCTAATTTTTTTTCCCTTCCCAGTGGCGTCCCCGACCGTGGGCAAACCCTACAAGTGCAAATCCCCAATCCCAAATCCCCAATTCCCCAATCCCAATTCCCATTCCTTAATCTCCCAATTCCCATTCCCCAATCCCCCAATTCCCCATTCCCCAATTCCCATTCCTAATTCCCATTCCCCAGTTCCCCAATCCCAAATTCCCAATTCCCAATCCCAATTCCCCAATCCCAAATCCCCAATCCCCAATTCCCCACTCCCCAATTCCCCAACTCCCATTCCCCAATCTCAAATCCCCAATTCCCAATCCCCAATTCCCAAATCCCCAATCCCCAATTCCTTCTGATTTTCTCTCCCATTCCCAATTCCCCAAATCCCCAATCCCCAATTCCCAATCCCCAATTCCCCACTCCCCAATTCCCCAATTCCCATTCCCCAATCCCCAATTCCCAAATTCCCCCAATTCTCCATTCCCAAATCCCCAATTCCCAATCCCAAATCCACAAATACCAAATCCCAAACCCCCCATCCTCACCTCCCTCTCTTTTCCCTATTTTTTTTCCCTTCCCAGTGGCGTCCCCGACCGTGGGCAAACCTTACAAGTGCAAATCCCCAATCCCAAATCCCCAATTCCCAATCCCCAATTCCCAAATCCCCAATCCCCAATTCCTTCTGTTTTTCTCTCCCATTCCCAATTCCCCAAATCCCCACTCCCCAATTTCCAAACCCCAAATCCCCAATCCCCAAATCCCAAATCCCAAACCCCAAAACCCCAAATCCCCAAATCCCCCATTCCCCAATCCCCCATTCCCCAATCCCCAATCCCATTCCCCAATCCCCAATTCCTCATTCCCCAATTCCCAAAATCCCAAATCCCAAACCCCCCATCCTCACCTCCCTCTCTTTTCCCTTTTTTTTTTCCCTTCCCCAGTGGTGTCCCCGACCGTGGGCAAACCCTACAAGTGCAAATCCCCAATCCCAATTCCCCAATTCCCATTCCCCAAATCCCCAATTTCCATTCCCCACATCCCCCAATTCCCCATTCCCCAATTCCCATTCCTAATTCCCATTCCCCAGTTCCCCAATCCCAAATTCCCAATTCCCAATCCCAATTCCCCAATCCCAAATTCCCAATCCCCAATTCCCAAATCCCCAATCCCCAATTCCTTCTGATTTTCTCTCCCATTCCCAATTCCCCAAATTCCCATTCCCCAATCCCCAATTCCCATTCCCCAATTCCCCAATCCCAGATCCCCATTTCCCAATCCCAATTCCACATTCCCCAATCCCAATTCCCCAATTCCCAAATCCCCAATTCCCCAATTCCCAAATCCCCAATCCCCAATTCCTTCTGATTTTCTCTCCCATTCCCAATTCCCCAAATCCCCATCCCCCAATCCCCAATCCCATTCCCCAATCCCCAATTCCTCATTCCCCAATTCCCCAAATCCCAAATCCCAAACCCCCCATCCTCACCTCCCTCTCTTTTCCCTATTTTTTTTCCCTTCCCCAGTGGCGTCCCCGACCGTGGGCAAACCCTACAAGTGCAAATCCCCAATCCCAATTCCCAATTCCCCAATCCCCCAATTCCCATTCCCCAAATCCCCAATTCTCAATTCCCCAATTCCCCAATCCCCAAATCCCAAATCCCCCAAATCCCCAAATCCCAAATCCCAAACCCCCCATCCTCACCTCCCTCTCTTTTCCCTTTTTTTTTTCCCTTCCCCAGTGGCGTCCCCGACCGTGGGCAAACCCTACAAGTGCAAATCCCCAATCCCAAATCCCCAATCCCAATTCCCCAATCCCAAATCCCATTCCCCAATCCCCCAATTCCCATTCCCCAAATCCCCAATTCCCAATTCCCCAAATCCCCATTCCCCAATTTCCAATTCCCATTCCCCATTCCCCAATTCCACATTCCCCAATCCCAAATCCCCAAATCCCCAACCCCAAATCCCAAATCCCAAACCCCAAATCCCAAAACCCCAAATCCCCCATTCCCCAATCCCAATTCCCATTCTCCATTCCCCAATCCCCAAATCCCAATTCCCCAAATCCCAAACCCCCCATCCTCACCTCCCTCTCTTTTCCCTATTTTTTTTCCCTTCCCAGTGGCGTCCCCGACCGTGGGCAAACCCTACAAGTGCAAATCCCCAATCCCAAATCCCCAATCCCAATTCCCCAAATCCCCAATTCCCATTCCCAAATCCCCAATTCCCAATCCCAAATCCCCCAATTCCCCATTCCCCAATCCCAATTCCCCAATCCCCCATTCCCCAATCCCCAATCCCCAATCCCATTCCCCAATCCCCAATTCCTCATTCCCCAATTCCCCAAATCCCAAATCCCAAACCCCCCATCCTCACCTCCCTCTCTTTTCCCTTTTTTTTTTTCCCTTCCCCAGTGGCGTCCCCGACCGTGGGCAAACCCTACAAGTGCAAATCCCCAATCCCAAATCCCAAATCCCAAATCCCCAATTCCCAATTCCCCAATCCCAATTCCCATTCCCCAAATTCCCAATCCCAAATCCCCCAATTCCCCAATCCCCAAATCCCAAATCCCCCAATTCTCCATTCCCCAATCCCCAATTCCCAATCCCCAATTCCCAATCCCCGTTCCCCAATTCCTCATTCCCCAATCCCAAATCCCCAATCCGCAATTCCCCATTCCCCAATCCCAAATCCCCAATTCCCCAATCCCAAATCCCCAATTCCCAATCCCAAATCCCCCAATTCCCCATTCCCCAATTCCCCACTCCCCAATTCCCAATTCCCCAATCCCAATTCCCATTCCCCAATCCCCAATTCCCAATCCCCAATTCCCATTCCCCAATTCCCCAATCCCAAATCCCCATTTCCCAATCCCAATTCCACATTCCCCAATCCCAATTCCCCAATTCCCAAATCCCCAATCCCCAATTCCTTCTGATTTTCTCTCCCATTCCCAATTCCCCAAATCCCCATCCCCCAATCCCCAATCCCATTCCCCAATCCCCAATTCCTCATTCCCCAATCCCGAAATCCCAAATCCCCAATTCCCCAAATCACCAAATCCCAAATCCCAAATCCCAAACTCCCCATCCTCACCTCCCTCTCTTTTCCCTTTTTTTTTTCCCTTCCCCAGTGGCGTCCCCGACCGTGGGCAAACCCTACAAGTGCAAATCCCCAATCCCAAATCCCCAATTCCCAATATCCCAAATCCCCAATTCCCATTCCCCAAATCCCCAATTCCCAATCCCAAATCCCCAATTCCCAATCCCAAATCCCCAATTCCCAATCCCCAATTCCCTATTCCCCAATTCCTTCCACTTTTTTCTCCCCCAATCCCCAAATCCCAAAATCCCAAATCCCAAACCCCCCATCCTCACCTCCCTCTCTTTTCCCTTTTTTTTTTTCCCTTCCCAGTGGCGTCCCCGACCGTGGGCAAACCCTACAAGTGCAAATCCCCAATCCCCAATCCCAAATCCCAAAATCCCAAATCCCAAACCCCCCATCCTCACCTCCCTCTCTTTTCCCTATTTTTTTTCCCTTCCCAGTGGCGTCCCCGACCGTGGGCAAACCCTACAAGTGCAGCTCGTGCGGCCGCAGCTACAAACAGAGGAGCAGCCTGGAGGAGCACCGCGAGCGCTGCCACAGCTTCCTCAGGAGCCTCCCGCCCGAGCCGCCCTCCCAGACAGGTCAGTCCCGGAAAAATCCCGGGAAAAATCCGGGAAAATATCGGGAATATCCAGGGAAAATCCTGGGGAAATAGCTTAAAGCGTCCCAGAGTTGGGGAGGGTGAGGGGAGTGGGAATGGGGAAAGGAATGTGGGAAATACTCGGCTTCCTGGAATTCCTGGACGGCTTGGTCAGTCCTGGAGAATTCCAGGAAAATCCAGAGAAAATCCTGGGAAAATTCCAGGAAAATATTGGGAATAACCAGGGAAAATCCTGGGAAAATAGCTTAAAGCGCCCCGGAGTTGGGGAGGGAGAGGGGCCTGGGAATGGGGAAAGGGATGTGGGAAACTCCTGGACAGCCAGGTCAGTCCTGGAGAATTCCGGGAAAATTCTGGGAAAATCCAGAGAAAATCCTGGGGAAAATCCAGGAATGTTCAGGGAAAATCCTGGGAAAAATCTGGGAATGTTCAGGGAAAAATCCGGGAGTGTTCAGGGAAAATCCCGGGAAAAATCCGGGAATGTTCGGAGAAAAATCCGGGAGTGTTCGGGGAAAATCCTGGGAAAATCCGGGAATGTTTGGGGAAAATCCGGGAATGTTCGGGGAAAATCCTGGGAAAATCCGAGAATGTTTGGGGAAAATCCGGGAGTGTTCAGGGAAAATCCCAGGAAAAATCCGGGAATGTTCAGGGAAAATCCTGGGGAAAATCTGGGAATGTTCGGGGAAAATCCTGGGAATGTTTGGGGAAAATCCTGGGGAAAATCCGGGAATGTTCGGGGAAAATCCTGGGAAAATCCGGGAATGTTTGGGGAAAATCCTGGGAATGTTCGGGGAAAATCCTGGGGAAAATCCGGGAAAATATCGGGAATATCCAGGGAAAATCCTGGCAAAATAGCCTAAACCATCCCAGAGTTGGGGAGGGTGAGGGGAGAAGGATAATGGGGCGGGAATGGGGAAAGGAATGTGGGAAACTCCTGGACAGCCAGGTCAGTCCCGAAGAATTCCGGGAAAATTTCAGGAAAATTCAGAGGAAATCCTGGGAAAATCCGGGAATGTTTGGGGAAAATCCCAGGAAAATCCGGGAAAGTTTGGGGAAAATCCCGGGAAAAATCCGGGAATGTTTGGGGAAAATCCTGGGAAAAATCCAGGAATGTTCGGGGAAAATCCCAGGAAAATCCGGGAATGTTTGGGGAAAATCTGGGAATGTTTGGGGAAAATCCCGGGAATGTTCGGGGAAAATCCCGGGAAAAATCCGGGAATGTTCGGGGAAAGTCCCGGGAAAATCCTGGGGAAATAGCTTAAAGTGTCCTGGAGTTGGGGAGGGTGAGGGGAGTGGGAATGAGGAAAGGGATGTGGGAAACTCCTGGACAGCCAAGTCAGTCCTGAAGAATTCCGGGAAAATTTTGAGAAAATTCCAGGAAAATCCAGAGAAAGTTCCAGGAAAATATCGGGAATATTCAGGGAAAATCCTGGGAAAATATTCTAAAACCATCCCAGAGTTGGGGAGGGTGAGTGGGGAAAGGAATGTGGGAAACTCGTGGACAGCCAGGTCAGTCCTGGAGAATTCCAGGAAAATTTTGGGAAAATTCCAGGAAAATCCAGAGAAAATCCCCGGAAAATATCAGGAATATTCAGGGAAAATCCTGGGAAAATATCCTAAACTGTCCTGGAGTTGGGGAGGGTGAATGGGAGGTGGGAATGGGGAAAGGAATGTGGGAAACTCCTGGACAGCCAAGTCAGTCCTGGAGAATTCCGGGAAAATTTTGGGAAAATTCCAGGAAAATCCAGAGAAAATTCTAGGAAAATATTGGGAATATCCAGGGAAAATATCCTAAATCATCCCGGATTTGGGGAGGGTGAGGGGAGAAGGATAATGGGGTGGGAATGGGGAAAGGAATGTGGGAAACTCCTGGACAGCCAAGTTAGTCCTGGAGAATTCCGGGAAAATTCTGGAAAAATTCCCGGAAAATCCAGAGAAAATCCTGGGAAAATTTTGGGAATATCCAGGGAAAATCCTGGGAAAATATCCTAAACCATCCCAGAGTTGAGGAGGGTGAGTGGGGAAAGGAATGTGGGAAACCCCTGGACAGCCAGGTCAGTCCTGGAGAATTCCAGGAAAATTTTGGGAAAATTCCAGGAAAATCCAGAGAAAATTCCAGGAAAATATCGGGAATATTCAGGGAAAATCCTGGGAAAATATCCTAAAACCATCCCGGATTTGGGGAGGGTGAGTGGGGAAAGGAATGTGGGAAAGTCCTGGACAGCCAGGTCAGTCCTGGAGATTCCCGGGAAAATTCTGGGAAAACTCCACGAAAATCCAGAGAAAATCCCTGGAAAATATCAGGAATATTCAGGGAAAATCCTGGGAAAATAGCCTAAACCATCCCAGAGTTGAGGAGGGTGAGTGGGGGGTGGGAATGGGGAAAGGGATGTGGGAAAGTCCTGGACAGCCAGGTCAGTCCTGGAGAATTCCGGGAAAATTTCAGGAAAATCCAGAGAAAATTCCAGGGAAATATCAGGAATATTCAGGGAAAATCCTGGGAAAATATCCTAAGACCATCCCAGAGTTGGGGAGGGTGAGTGGGGAAAGGAATGTGGGAAACTCCTGGACAGCCAGGTCAGTCCTGGAGAATTCCGGGAAAATTTTGGGAAAATTCCAGGAAAATCCAGAGAAAATTCCAGGAAAATATCGGGAATATTCAGGGAAAATCCTGGGAAAATATCCTAAAACCATCCCGGATTTGGGGAGGGTGAGTGGGGAAAGGAATGTGGGAAAGTCCTGGACAGCCAAGTCAGTCCTGAAGAATTCCAGGAAAATTTTGGGAAAATCCAGAGAAAATCCAGAGAAAATCCCCAGAAAATATCGGGAATATTCAGGGAAAATCCTGGGAAAATATCCTAAACAGTCCCGGAGAAGGATAATGGGGTGGGAATGGGAAAGGAATGTGGGAAACACTCGGGGGACAGAGGTGGGAGTGGTCGGAATGTGATTTTTTTCCAAGGAAAAAAGGACAGGAATGGTCGGAATGTGATTTTTTTCCAAGGAAAAGGACAGGGAATGGTCGGAATGTGATTTTTTCCCCAGAAAAAGGATGGGGAATGGTCGGAATGTGATTTTTTTTCACAGAAAAAGGATGGGGAATGGTCGGAATGTGATTTTTTCCCCAGAAAAAGGACGGGGAGTGGTCGGAATGTGATTTTTTTCCAAGGAAAAAAGGACAGGGAATGGTCAGAATGTGATTTTTTTCCAAGGAAAAGGACAGGGAATGGTCGGAATGTGATTTTTTTCCAAGGAAAAAAGGGCAGGGAATGGTCAGAATGTGATTTGTTCACAGAAAAAGGACAGGGAATGGTCAGAATGTGATTTTTTTCCAAGGAAAAAAGATGGGGAATGGTCAGAATGTGATTTTTTTCCAAGGAAAAAAGGACAGGGAATGGTCGGAATGTGATTTTTCCCCAGAAAAAGGACAGGGAATGGTCAGAATGTGATTTTTTTCCAAGGAAAAAAGATGGGGAATGGTCAGAATGTGATTTTTTTCCCCAGAAAAAGGACAGGGAATGCTCAGAATGTGATTTTTTTTCCACAGAAAAAGGATGGGGAATGGTCAGAATGTGATTTTTTTCACAGAAAAAGGATGGGGAATGCTCAGAATGTGATTTTTTTCCCCAGAAAAAGGACAGGGATGGTCAGAATGTGATTTTTTTCCCAGAAAAAGGACAGGGAATGCTCAGAATGTGATTTTTTTCACAGAAAAAGGACAGGGAATGGTCAGAATGTGATTTTTTTCCAAGGAAAAAGGATGGGGAATGGTCAGAATGTGATTTTTTTCCAAGGAAAAAAGGACAGGGAATGGTCAGAATGTGATTTTTTCCCCAGAAAAAGGACGGGGAATGGTCAGAATGTGATTTTTTCCACGGAAAAAAGGACAGGGAGTGGAGGGAATCTGATCCTTTTCCATGGGGGATTTGTGATGTTTTTCCACGGAAAAAAGGGGTGGGGATTGAGGACTGTAATCCTTTTCCACGGAAAAAGGGTGGGGAGAGGATTGTGATCCCAAATCCATGGGAAATGAGGGAATTGTGATCCCAAATCCATGGGAAAAGGGTGGGAGGTGTTGGAATTGTGGATTGTGATCCTTTTCCGTGGAAAAAGAGATGGGAAATGAGGGAATTTTGATCCTTTTCCATGGAAAAAGGATGGGAAGTATTGGGATTTTGATCCTTTTCCACAGAAAAAGGGTGGGAAGTGTTGGGAATGTGATGGTTTTCCATGGGAAAAGAGATAGAAAATGAGGATTTTGATCCCAAATCCATGGGAAAAGGGTGGGGAGTGTTGGGATTGGGATTGTGATCATTCTCCATGGAAAAAGAGATAGAAAATGAGGGGATTTTGATCCTTTTCCACAGAAAAAGGGTGGGAAATGTTGGGATTTTGATCCTTTTCCACAGAAAAAGGGTGGGAAATGCTGGGAGTGTGATCATTTTCCACAGGAAAAGAGATGGGAGATGTTGGGATTTTGATCCTTTTCCAGGGAAAAAGAGATGGGAAATGAGGGAATTGTGATCCCAAATCCATGGAAAAAGGGTGGGAAATGCTGGAAGTGTGATCCTTTTTCAGGGAAAAAGGGTGGGAAGTATTGGGATTGTGGATTTTGATCCTTTTCCATGGAAAAAGAGTTGGGAAATGAGGGAATTGTGATCCCAAATCCATGGAAAAAGAGATGGGAAATGAGAGGATTTTGATCCCAAATCCATGGGAAAAGGGTGGGAGGTGTTGGAATTGTGGATTGTGATCCTTTTCCGTGGAAAAAGAGATGGGAAATGAGGGAATTTTGATCCTTTTCCATGGAAAAAGGATGGGAAGTATTGGGATTTTGATCCTTTTCCACAGAAAAAGGGTGGGAAGTGTTGGGAATGTGATGGTTTTCCATGGGAAAAGAGATAGAAAATGAGGATTTTGATCCCAAATCCATGGGAAAAGGGTGGGGAGTGTTGGGATTGGGATTGTGATCATTCTCCATGGAAAAAGAGATAGAAAATGAGGGGATTTTGATCCTTTTCCATGGAAAAAGGATGGAAAGTGTTGGGATTTTGATCCTTTTCCATGGAAAAAGGATGGAAAGTGTTGGGATTTTGATCCTTTTCCATGGAAAAAGAGATGGGAAATGAGAGGATTGCGATCCTTTTCCACAGAAAAAGGGTGGGAAATGTTGGGATTGTGGATTTTGATACTTTTCCATGGAAAAAGAGTTAGAAAATAAGATTATTTCGATCCTTTTCCATGGAAAAAGGGTGGGAAAGTGTTGGGATTGTGATGATTTTCCATGGGAAAAGGGGTGGGAAATGAGGATTTTGATCCCAAATCCATGGGAAAAGGGTGGGGAGTGTTGGGATTGGGATTGTGATCATTTTCCACAGAAAAACGTTGGGAAGTGTTGGGATTTTGATCCTTTTCCAGGGAAAAAGGTTGGGAAGTGTTGGGATTGGGATTGTGATCATTTTCCACAGAAAAAGAGATAGAAAATACGATTATTTCGATCCTTTTCCACAGAAAAAGGGTGGGAAATGCTGGGAGTGTGATGATTTTCCATGGGAAAAAGGTTGGGAAGTGTTGGGATTGTGGATTTTGATCCTTTTCCATGGGAAAAGAGATGGGAAATGAGAGGATTTTGATCCCAAATCCATGGGAAAAGGGTGGGAAGTGTTGGGAATGTGATGATTTTCCATGGGAAAAGGGATGGGAAATGAGAGGATTGCGATCCCAAATCCATGGGAAAAGGGTGGGAGGTGTTGGGATTGGGATTGTGATCATTTTCCGTGGAAAAAGAAATAGAAAATGAGAGAATTTCGATCCTTTTCCATGGAAAAATAGATGGGAAATGTGGGAATTTTGATCCCTTTCCACGGAAAAACGTTGGGAAGTGTTGGGATTTTGATCCTTTTTCACAAAAAAAGGTTGGGAAGTGTTGGGATTGTGGATTGTGATCTTTTCCCATGGAAAAAGAGATGGGAAATGAGGGAATTTTGATCTCTTTCCATGGAAAAAGGGTGGGAAATGTTGGGAATGTGATAATTTTCCATGGGAAAAGGGATGGGAAATGAGAGGATTTTGATCCTTTTCCAGGAAAAAAGGGTGGGAAGTGTTGGGATTGTGGATTGTGATCATTTTCCATGGGAAAAGAGATGGGAAATGAGGATTTTGATCCCAAATCCATGGGAAAAGAGTGGAAACTGTTGGGATTGGGATTGTGATCATTTTCCACAGGAAAAGAGATAGAAAATGAGAGGATTTTGATCCTTTTCCATGGAAAAAGAGATGGGAAATGCGGGAATTTTGATCCTTTTCCATGGAAAAAGGGTGGGAAGTATTGGGATTTCGATCCCTTTCCACAGAAAAACATTGGGAAATGTTGGGAATGTGTAATTTTCCATGGAAAAAGAGATGGGAAATGAGGATTTTGATCCTTTTCCACAGAAAAAAGTTGGGAAATGTTGGGAATGTGATCCCAGTGACCTCCCAGATCCCAAATCCCCAACTCCAAACCCATTCCCAGAACTTCCAGGAGCCTTTTCCCGCGAGCTGAGACATTCCAGAGTGGGATTTTTTTTATTTTCGGGAGCAGGGACATTCCAGAGTGGGATTTTGGAGAGCAGGGACATTCCAAAGTGTGATATTCAGGAGCAGGGACATTCCAGAGTGGGATTTTTTTTTATTTTCAGGAGCAGGGACATTCCAGAGCGGGATTTTTGGGATCAGGGGACATTCCAGACTGGGATTTCTGGGCACAGGGACCATTCCACATTGGGATTTCCAGGAATGGGAAGATTCCACACTGAGATCCCCAGGCTGAGGGGCCATTCCCGATGGGGGATCGAGACCCACCCCCCATTCCCCCTCAGAATTCCCAGTTTTAGGTCCATTCCCTCTCAGAATTCCCGGTTTTATGCCCATTCCATTCAGAATTCCCGGTCTTTAGGCCCATTCCCACTCAGAATTCCCGGTTTTTATGCCCATTCCATTCAGAATTCCCAGTTTTAGGCCCATTCCCTCTCAGAATTCCCGGTCTTAGGCCCATTCCCTCTCAGAATTCCCAGTTTTAGGCCCATTCCCTCTCAGAATTCCCGGTTTTAGGCCCATTCCCTCTCAGAATTCCCAGTTTTAGGTCCATTCCCTCTCAGAATTCCCAGTTTTAGGTCCATTCCCCCTCAGAATTCCCAGTTTTAGGCCCATTCCATTCAGAATTCCCAGTTTTAGGCCCATTCCCTCTCAGAATTCCCAGTTTTAGGTCCATTCCCTCTCAGAATTCCCAGTTTTAGGTCCATTCCCCCTCAGAATTCCCAGTTTTAGGCCCATTCCCTCTCAGAATTCCCGGTCTTAGGCCCATTCCCTCTCAGAATTCCCAGTTTTAGGCCCATTCCCTCTCAGAATTCCCGGTTTTAGGCCCATTCCCTCTCAGAATTCCCAGTTTTAGGTCCATTCCCCCTCAGAATTCCCAGTTTTAGGTCCATTCCCCCTCAGAATTCCCAGTTTTAGGCCCATTCCATTCAGAATTCCCAGTTTTAGGCCCATTCCCTCTCAGAATTCCCAGTTTTAGGTCCATTCCCTCTCAGAATTCCCAGTTTTAGGTCCATTCCCCCTCAGAATTCCCAGTTTTAGGCCCATTCCCTCTCAGAATTCCCGGTCTTAGGCCCATTCCCTCTCAGAATTCCCAGTTTTAGGCCCATTCCCTCTCAGAATTCCCAGTTTTAGGTCCATTCCCTCTCAGAATTCCCAGTTTTAGGTCCATTCCCCCTCAGAATTCCCAGTTTTAGGCCCATTCCCTCTCAGAATTCCCGGTCTTAGGCCCATTCCCTCTCAGAATTCCCAGTTTTAGGCCCATTCCCTCTCAGAATTCCCGGTTTTAGGCTCACTCCAGCTCAGCATTCCTGAGCTCAGGAGCCATTTCAGCTCAGCATTCCCGGTCTATATGCCCATTCCCCCTCAGAATTCCCAGTTTTAGGCCCATTCCCTCTCGGAATTCCCGGTTTTAGGCCCACTCCATTCAGAATTCCCGGTCTCGGGCTCAGGGGGGGCCAGGCCATTCCCTCTCAGAATTCCCAGTCTTTATGCCCATTCCCCCTCAAAATTCCCAGTTTTAGGCCCATTCCCTCTCAGAATTCCTGGTTTTAGGCCCATTCCATTCAGAATTCCCGGTCTTTATGCCCATTCCCTCTCAGCATTCCCGGTCTTTAGGCCCACTCCATCTCGCCATTCCCGGTCTTTAGGCCCATTCCCTCTCACAATTCCCAGTCTTTATGCCATTTCCTCTCAGAATTCCCCCACTCCAGCTCGGTATTCCCAGGCTCAGGAGCCATTCCCGGTCTTTTAGGCCATTCCCTCTCACAATTCCCAGTTTTAGGCCCAATCCAGCTCAGGATTCCCGGGCTCCGGGAGGGCCATTCCCTCTCAGAATTCCCGGTTTTTATGCCCATTCCCTCTCAGAATTCCCAGTTTTAGGCCCATTCCCTCTCAGCATTCCCGGTCTTAGGCCCACTCCCTCTCACCATTCCCAGTTTTAGGCCCACTCCCTCTCACCATTCCCAGTTTTAGGCCCACTCCCTCTCACCATTCCCGGTCTTTATGCCCATTCCCTCTCAGAATTCCCAGTTTTAGGCCCATTCCCTCTCAGAATTCCCAGTTTTAGGCCCATTCCCTCTCAGAATTCCCGGTTTTATGCCCATTCCCTCTCAGAATTCCCGGTCTTAGGCCCACTCCATCTCACCATTCCCGGTCTTTAGGCCCCTTCCCTCTCAGAATTCCTAGTTTTAGGCCCATTCCCTCTCAGAATTCTCGGGCTCAGGAGCCATTCCCGGGCTCGGGGGGGGCCATTCCCTCTCAGCATTACCGGTTTTAGCCCCACTCCCTCTCGCCATTCCCGGTCTTTAGGCCCATTCCCTCTCAGAATTCCCGGTTTTAGGCTCATTCCAGCTCGCCATTCCCGGTTTTAGGCCCATTCCCTCTCAGAATTCCCGATTTTAGGCCCACTCCAGCCCGGCATTGCCGGGCTCAGGGGCCGTTCCCTCTCGGCATTCCCGGTTTTTATGCCCATTCCCTCTCAGAATTCCCGGTTTTAGCCCCACTCCAGCCCGGCATTGCCGAGCTCAGGGACCGTTCCCTCTCAGCATTCCCGGGCTCAGGGGGGGCCGTTCCCTCTCAGAATTCCCAGTTTTAGGCCCATTCCCTCTCAGCATTCCCGATTTTAGGCCCACTCCCTCTCACCATTCCCGGTCTTTAGGCCCCTTCCCTCTCAGAATTCCCGCTTTTAGGCCCATTCCCTCTCAGAATTCCCGGTCTTTAGGCCCATTCCCTCTCAGAATTCCCGGTCTTTAGGCCCACTCCATCTCACCATTCCCGGTCTTTAGGCCCATTCCATTCAGAATTCCCAGTTTTAGGCCCATTCCCTCTCAGAATTCCTGGTTTTAGGCCCATTCCCTCTCAGAATTCCCGATTTTAGGCCCACTCCATCTCACCATTCCCGGTCTTTAGGCCCCTTCCCTCTCAGAATTCCTAGTTTTAGGCCCATTCCCTCTCAGAATTCCTAGTTTTAGGCCCATTCCCTCTCAGAATTCCCGATTTTAGGCCCACTCCATCTCACCATTCCCGGTCTTTAGGCCCATTCCCTCTCAGAATTCCTGGGCTCAGGAGCCATTCCGGGGATCAGGGGGGGCCGTTCCCTCTCAGAATTCCTGGTTTTAGGCCCACTCCCTCTCACCATTCCCGGTCTTTAGGCCCCTTCCCTCTCAGAATTCCTAGTTTTAGGCCCATTCCATTCAGAATTCCTGGGCTCAGGAGCCATTCCTGGGATCAGGGGGGGCCGTTCCCTCTCAGAATTCCCAGTTTTATGCCCATTCCCTCTCAGAATTCCCGGTTTTTATGCCCATTCCCTCTCAGAATTCCCGCTTTTAGGCCCATTCCATTCAGCATTCCCGGTCTTAGGCCCACTCCCTCTCAGAATTCCCAGTTTTATGCCCATTCCCTCTCAGAATTCCCGGTCTTTAGGCCCATTCCCTCTCAGAATTCCCGGTTTTAAGCCCACTCCAGCTCGGCATTCCCGGGCTCCGGGGGGGCCGTTCCCTCTCAGCATTCCCGATTTTAGGCCCACTCCATCTCACCATTCCCGGTCTTTAGGCCCCTTCCCCGCCGCCTCTCCCGGCCGCCCCACTCCCGGCGGAATTCCAGGCACCATTAACCCCCCCCGGGCCGATCCCGGCGCCGAAGCCGCCGCCTCTCCCCCCCCGCGGCAGGAGCTGGCCCCGCTGGAAGCAGGAGGGATCCGGGAGCGGCTGCCGGCGCTGCGGGGACACTCACGGGGTAAGCTCGGGCCCGGCAGCCGCTCCCAGGGGCCTCCCAATCCCTCCCGCTCATCCCGGGATTCTTTTGCGTTTTTTTTTTTCCCCTCAGGGGAGGAAATCCGGGAGTTGGATATGGTGCCCGAGGCTTTGCTTCATCCGGAGCGGCCCACCTTCATCGAGAGGCTGGCTGGTAGCTTTACCAAAAGAAAACGCTCCACGCCGCAGAAATTTGTGGGTAAGGGAATGTTTTTTTGGGGGTTTTTTTGGTGGAAAAATGGGGGAAAATCCACCCCGGGGAGTGAGGGTTCGCCTGAGGGATGGCGGCGGTGGGGGATGGGCGCCGTGAGGGGGAGCCCCGCGTGAGGGAAGGCCTCGAGGTGAGGTTTAAATTAAAAAAAAAAAAAAATGAATTAACCAAAAAAAAAAAACAAAAAAAAACCCACTGGGATGGAAAGGAAGGCCTCAGATTTAAAGAATCACCCCTCGGATTAAAAGGGATACCGGCAAATTAAGGAAAAATCGCTATCTGATTAACCTCCCCTCCCTCAGATTAACAAAAGCCCCCTCAAATCAGCAAAAATACCTCTCAGATTTAAAAGACCTCTCAAATTTAAAAAATTCTCCCCTCAGATTAAGAAAGACCTCCCTTGAATTAACAAAGACCCCTCAAATTTAAACAATCTGCCTCAAATTAACAAAAGCCTCCTCAAATTTAAAGAATCTTCCTCAACTTAACAAAAACTCCCTCAAATCAGCAAAAATACCTCTCAGATTTAAAAGACCTCTCAAATTTAAAAAATTCTCCCTTCAGATTAAGAAAGACCTCCCTTAAATTAACAAAGATCCCTCAAATTTAAAAAATCCCCCTCAAATTAGCAGAAACTCCCTCAAATTAACAAAACCCCTCTCAACTTAACAAAAAGCCCCTCAAATCAACAAAAATGCCCCTCAGATTTAAAAGACCTCTCAAATTTAAAAAATTCTCTCCTCAGATTAAGAAAAACCTCCCTTAAATTAACAAAGACCCCTCAAATTTAAACAATCCGCCTCAAATTAACAAAAGCCTCCTCAAATTTAAAGAATCTTCCTCAACTTAACAAAAAGCCCCTCAAATCAGCAAAAATACCTCTCAGATTTAAAAGACCTCTCAAATTTAAAAAATTCTCCCCTCAGATTAAGAAAAGCCTTCCTTAAATTAACAAAGACCCCTCAAATTTAAACAATCCGCCTCAAATTAACAAAAGCCTCCTCAAATTTAAAGAATCTTCCTCAACTTAACAAAAACTCCCTCAAATCAGCAAGAATACCCCTCAGATTTAAAAGACCTCTCAAATTAAAAATTTCTCCCCTCAGATTAAAAAAAAACTCCCTAAATTAACAAAACCCCCTCAAATTAAAAGAGTTCCCCGCAAATTAATAAAAGCTCCCTCAAATCAGCAAAAATACCTCTCAGATTTAAAAGACCTCTCAAATTTAAAAAATTCTCCCCTCAGATTAAGAAAGACCTCCCTTAAATTAACAAAGACACCTCAAATTTTAAAAGTTCCCCTCAAATTAGCAAAAACCCCCTCCAATCAGCAAAAATACCTCTCAAAAAAAAAAATCGCATTAACAAAAACTCCCTCAGATTAACAAAAACTTCCTCAAATTACAAAAAGCGCCCTCAAATTTTTAAAAAACCCTCAAATGAAAATATTCTCCCCTCAAATTAAAAAAGCTTCCCTTAAATTAACAAAAACCCCTCAGATTTAAAGAATCCTCCTCAATTTAACAAAAACCCCCTCAAATCAACAAAAATGCCTCTCAAATTTAAACAACCTCTCAAATTAAAAAATTCTCCCCTCAGATTAAAAAAAAACTCCTTTAAATTAACAAAACCCCCTCAAATTTAAAAAATCCCCCTCAAATTAGCAGAAACTTCCTCAAATTAACAAAAACTCCTTCAAATTAACAAAAACTCTCTCAAATAAAAAAAAATGCCCCTCAAATTTAACAGATCTCTCAAATAAAAAAATTCTCCCCTCAGATTAAAAAAAACTCCTTTAAATTAACGAAGACCCCTGAAATTAAAAGAATCCCCCACAAATTAACAAAAAATCCCCTCAAATCAACAAAAATGCCCCTCAAATTTAAAAGACCTCTCAAATTTAAAAAATTCTCCCCTCAGATTAAGAAAAACCTCCCTTAAATTAACAAAGACCCCTCAAATTTAAAAAATCCCCCTCAAATTAGCAGAAATTTCCTCAAATTAACAAAAACTCCTTCAAATTAACAAAAACTCTCTCAAATTAACAAAAAGCCCCTCAAATCAACAAAAATGCCCCTCAAATTTAAAAGACTTCTCAAATTAAAAAATTCTCCCCTCAATTAAAAAAACCTCCCTTAAATTAACAAAGACCCCTCAAATTAAAAGAGTTCTCCTCAAATTAATAAAAGCTCTCTCAAATCAGCAAAAATGCCCCTCAAGTTTAAAAAACCTCTCAAATTAAAAAATTCTCCCCTCAGATTAAAAAAAAACTCCTTTAAATTAACAAAACCCCCTCAAATTAAAAGAGTTCCCCTCAAATTAATAAAAACCCCCTCCAATCAACAAAAATGCCTTTCACATTAAGAAAAACCTCTCAAATTCAAATATTCTCCCCTGAAATTAAAAAAAAAACCTCCCTTAAGTTAACAAAACACCCTCAAATTAAAGGAATTCCCCTCAACAAAAGCTCCCTCTCCGATTTGGGGGTCCCAGGGGGTCTCAGAGCCCCACCCCAACCCTCTCTCTGATCTGGGGGTCCCAGCACCCCAAACCTGCCCACCCCAACCCCTCTCCCTGATTTGGGGATACTCTGGGGGTGCCTCTCTCCAATCTGGGGGTCCCAGGAGGTCCCAGCCCCCCAAACCCACCCTACCCCAATTCTCTCTTTGATCCAGGGGTCCCAGCACCCCAAAACCCACCCTAACCCCTTCTCTCTGATCTGGGGGTCCCAGGGGGTCCCAGAACCCCAAACATGTCCACCCCAACCCTCTCTCTGATCTGGGGGTCCCATCCCAACCCCACCCCAACCCTCTCTCGGATCTGGGGGTGCCTCTCTCCAATCTGGGGGTCCCAGCCCCCCACCCCTATCCCACCCTAACCCTCTCTCTCATCTGGGGATACTCTGGGGGTCCCTCTCTCCAATCCGGGGGTCCCAGGGGGTCCCAGAACTCCATCCCAACTCTCTCTCCGATCTAGGGCTACTCTGGGGGTGCTCCTCTCCGATCTGGGGGGTCCCATCCCCCCCAACTCCACCCCAACTCCCTCTCCGATCCGGGGGTCCTAGAACCCCATCCCAACTTTCTTTCTGATCTGGGGGTCCCAGCCCCCAAATCCCACTCATACCCCAACCTTCTCTCCGATTTGGGGGTCCCAGGGGGTCCCAGAACCCCAAACCCACCCCACTCCAACCCTCTCTCCAATCTAGGAGTACTCTGGGGGTACCTCTCTCCAATCCGGGGGTCCCAGAACCCCAAAGACTCTCTCTGATCTGGGGGGTCCCAAACCCACCCCACCCCAACCCTCTCTCTGATCTGGGGGTCGGTCCCAGGGGGTCCCAGCCCCCCAAACCCACCCCACTCCAACCCTCTCTCCAATCTAGGAGTACTCTGGGGGTACCTCTCTCCAATCGGGGGTCCCAGGGGGTTCCAGCACCCCAACCCTCTCTCTGATCTGGGGGGTCCCAGCCCCCCAAACCCACCCCTCCCTGACCCTCTCTCTGATCTGGGGGTCCCAGAACTCCATCCCAACCCCACTGTCACCCCTCTCTCCAATCTGGGGGTCCTAGGGGGTCCCAGAACCCCATCCCAAACCCACCCTAACCTCTCTCTCCGATCTGGGGGTCTCAGAACCCCAAACCCACCCCACCCTGACCCTCTCTCCAAACTGGGGGTCCCAGAACCCCAAAGCCTCTCTCTGATCTGGGGGTCCCAGGGGGTCCCAGCCCCCTCTCTGATCTGGGGGTTGGTCCCAGGGGGTCCCAGAACCCCATCCCAACTTTCTCTCTGATCTGGGGGTCCCAGGGGGTCCCAGCCCCCCAAACCCCACCCACCCCAACCCTCTCTCTGATCTGGGGGTCGGTCCCAGGGGGTCCCAGCACCCCCAACCCCCCCCACCCAACCCTTTCTCCGATCTGGGGGTCCCAGCCCCCCGACCCCATCCTAACCCCTTCTCTCCGATCTGGGGGTCGGTCCCAGGGGGTCCCAGCCCCCAAAACCCCCCCACCCTACTCTCTCTCTGATCTGGGGGGCCCCCAGCCCCCCAAACCCACCTGACTCCAACCCTCTCTTCAATCCGGGGGTCCCAGGGGATCCAACCCCCCCACCCAACCCTCTCTCCTATCTGGGGGTCCCAGAACCCCAACCTCACCCCAATCCAATCTCTCCAATCTGGGGGTCCCCTGGGGATGCCTCTCTCTGATCTGGGGGTCCCAGGGGCTCCTAGAACCCCATCCCAACTTTCTCTCTGATCTGGGGGTCCCGGGGGGTCCTAGAACCCCATCCCAACTTTCTCTCTGATCTGGGGGTCCCAGGGGGTCCTAGAACCCCATCCCAACTTTCTCTCTGATCTGGGGGTCCTGGGGGGTCCTAGAACCCCATCCCAACTTTCTCTCTGATCTGGGGGTCCCAAACCCACCCCACCCCAACCCCCTCTCTGATCTGGGGGGTCCCAAACCCACCCCACCCCAACCCTCTCTCCAATCCTGGGGTCCCGGGGGGTCCTAGAACCCCATCCCAACTTTCTCTCTGATCTGGGGGTCCCGGGGGGTCCTAGAACCCCACCCCAACCCTCTCTCTGATCTGGGGGTCGATCCCAGGGGGTCCCAGCCCCCCAAACCCCCCCACCCAACTCTCTCTCTGATCTGGGGGACCCCCGACCCCCCAAACCCACCTGACTCCAACCCTGTCTCCAATCCGGGGGTCCCAGGGGGTCCCAGCCCCCCAACCCCCCCACCCAACCCTCTCTCCTATCTGGGGGTCCCAGAACCCCAACCTCACCCCAATCCAATCTCTCCAATCTGGGGGTCCTCTGAGGATGCCTCTCTCCGATCTGGGGGTCCCAGGGGCTCCTAGAACCCCATCCCAACTTTCTCTCTGATCTGGGGGTCCCAGGGGGTCCCAGCCCCCCAAACCCACCCTACCCCAATTCTCTCTTTGATCCAGGGGTCCCAGCACCCCAAAACCCACCCTAACCCCTTCTCTCTGATCTGGGGGTCTCAGGGGGTTCCAGCACCCCAAACCCACCCACCCCAACCTTCTCTCTGGTCTGGGGGTCCCACGGGGTTCCAGCACCCCAACCCTCTCTCTGATCTGGGGGTCCCAGCCCCCCAAACCCACCCCTCTCTGACCCCCTCTCTGATCTGGGGGTCCCAGAACTCCATCCCAACCCCACTGTCACCCCTCTCTCCAATCTGGGGGTCCTAGGGGGTCCCAGAACCCCATCCCAACTTTCTCTCTGATCTGGGGGTCCCAGAACCCCATCCCAAACCCACCCTAACCTCTCTCTCCGATCCGGGGGTCTCAGAACCCCAAACCCACCCCACCCTTACCCTCTCTCCAAACTGGGGGTCCCAGAACCCCAAAGCCTCTCTCTGATCTGGGGGTCCCAGGGGGTCCCAGCCCCCTCTCTGATCTGGGGGTTGGTCCCAGGTGGTCCCAGAACCCCATCCCAACTTTCTCTCTGATCTGGGGGTCCCAGGGGGTCCCAGAACCCCATCCCAATTCTCTCTCCAATCTGGGGGTACTCTGGGGGTGCCTCTCTCCAATCTGGGGGTCCCAGGGGGTCCCAGGGCCCCATCCCAGCCCCACCCCAATCTGTCTCTTATCTGGGGTTCCCAGAACCCCAAAACCTATCTCCGATCTGGGGGTCCCAGGGGGTCCCAGCACCCCAAACCCCCCCACCCCAACCCTGTCTCCAATCTGGGGCTACTCTGGGGGTGCCTCTCTCCAATCCGGGGGTCCCAGGGGTTCACAGAACCCCACCCTAACCCCTTCTCTCCGATCTGGGGGTCTTAGGGGGTCCCAGCACCCCAAACCCGCTCCACCCCAACCCTGTCTCCCATCTAGGGGTCCCAGGGGGTCCCAGAACCCGATCCCAACCCCATCCACCCCAACCCTCTCTCCGATCTGGGGGTCCCAGAACCCCAAACCCACCCTAAGCCCTCTCTTTGATCTGGGGGTCCCAGGGGGTCCCAGCACCCCCAACCCCCCCCACCCAACCCTTTCTCTGATCTGGGGGTCCCAGAACCCCAAAGCCTCTCTCTGATCAGGGGGTCCCAGCCCCCCAAACCCCCCCACCCCAACCCTGTCTCCAATCTGGGGCTACTCTGGGGGTGCCTCTCTCCAATCTGGGGATTCCAGTCCCCCAACCCCACCCACCCCAGCCCTCTCTCTGATCTGGGGGTCGGTACCAGGGGGTCCCAGCCCCCCAAACCCACCTGACTCCAACCCTCTCTCCAATCTGGGGGTCCCAGGGGATCCAACCCCCCCACTCAACCCTCTCTCCTATCTGGGGGTCCCAGAACCCCAACCTCACCCCAATCCAATCTCTCCAATCTGGGGGTCCTCTGGGGATGCCTCTCTCTGATCTGGGGGTCCCGGGGGGGTCCCAGAACCCCATCCCAACTTTCTCTCTGATCTGGGGGTCCCGGGGGGTCCTAGAACCCCATCCCAACTTTCTCTCTGATCTGGGGGTCCCAAACCCACCCCACCCCAACCCTCTCTCTGATGTGGGGGGTCCCAACCCCACCCACCCCAACCCTCTCTCTGATGTGGGGGTCGGTCCCAGGGGGTTCCAGCACCCCCAACCCCCCCACCCAACTCTCTCTCTGATCTGGGGGGCCCCCAACCCCCCAAACCCACCCCACTCCAACCCTCTCTCCAATCTGGGGTTCGGTCCCAGGGGGTCCCAGCCCCCCAACCCCCCCCACCCAACCCTCTCTCCTATCTGGGGGTCCCAGAACCCCAACCTCACCCCAATCCAATCTCTCCAATCTGGGGGTCCTCTGGGGATGCCTCTCTCCGATCTGGGGGTCCCGGGGGGTCCTAGAACCCCACCCCAACCCTCTCTCCAATCCGGGGGTCCCAGGGGGTCCTAGAACCCCATCCCAACTTTCTCTCTGATCTGGGGGTCCCAGGGGGTCCTAGAACCCCACCCCAACCCTCTCTCCAATCCGGGGGTCCCAGGGGGTCCTAGAACCCCATCCCAACTTTCTCTCTGATCTGGGGGTCCCGGGGGGTCCTAGAACCCCACCCCAACTTTCTCTCTGATCTGGGGGTCCCAGGGGGTCCTAGAACCCCACCCCAACCCTCTCTCCAATCCGGGGGTCCCAGGGGGTCCTAGAACCCCATCCCAACTTTCTCTCTGATCTGGGGGTCCCAGGGGGTCCTAGAACCCTACCCCAACCCCTGTCTCCAATCCGGGGGTCCCAGGGGGTCCCAACTCCCCCCACCCAACCCTCTCTCCAATCCGGGGGTCCCATCCCCCCAACTCCCCCACCCAACCCCCTCTCCTCCCCGCAGGTGAGAAGCAGATGCGCTTCGCCCTCTCGGAGCTGCCGTTCGATGTCAGCCCAGGCTTCGAGAAGGACTCGGTGGAGGTGGTGCCAGCGCACGGCCACGCCCTGGAGCCACCCTACACCGGCCCTCTGTCCCTGCTGGGCACCGGCGACCCCCTCCGCCCCCTCCGCCTGGCCACCAACTGCATCACCGAGGTCACTCCGGTCATCAGCTCCGTCTACACCCAAATCCAAGCCCTCCCCGCCCGTCTGGAGCTCCCTCGGGGTCGCGAATCCACCGAGGACGGTGCGGAGGGGATCCCGGTGATCTTCCGGAGCCGCGACACCGCCGGCTCACCTTCCAACGGCTGCCACGACTCCACGGACACCGAGAGCATCCAGGAGGAGCGGCCCGGGGGTGGCAGCAGCAGGCACAGCCCGGCCTACGCCAAAGAGGAGCCCAAAGAGGGCGAGGGAGCGGCGAGGTGTTTCGGGAAGGACGCGCTGAGGGTTCTGAATGAAGACGGAGAGCAGTTGAGAGCGTTTTGCTGCGAGCACTGCCGGGTGCTTTTCCTGGACCACGTCATGTTCACCATCCATATGGGATGCCACGGTTTCAGGGACCCTTTCGAGTGTAATATCTGTGGTTATCGAAGCCAGGATCGGTACGAGTTTTCATCCCACATCGTGCGCGGTGAGCATAAAATTTAAAAAAAAAAAAAAAAAAAAAAAAATTTCAAAAATCCCGCCCTGAGTTTTCCTCCTTTTCCTCCTCATTCCCCTCCGAGTCTTTAGCCCCTCCCATCTTTAGGGCATGGAACTGTTGGGTTGTGTTGTTGTTTTGGTTGTTTGGTTTTGTTTGGTTTTTTTTTTTTTTTCTTTTATACTCCTTTGCACTGACTTTGGCTACAAAAAAAAAAAAAAAGTATTTAAAAAAAAAAAGCAAAAAAAAAAAAAAAAAATCCCTGAAAAACCGACCGGCCCCGCCCAAGGGGAGCCCTTAAATCTGCTTTTTTATAAACGGAGTTATTTAAATATTGAATAGGAACGGACTCTTTTTGTGCTTTTCCCCCCGCCCCCGTTATTTATTAAGCTTTTCGGTTTGCTCTTTTGATAATTCTTGGGGTTTTTTCACCCAAAAAACAAAAAAAAAAAACAAAAAAAACCCAAAAACAAAACCAAGGTCTCACTTGAATTTTGGAGACTGTTCCCCCCCTGCCCCGCCCCCGCCGGCTCCGAGCCCGGCACTGCCCGGCCCCACTCCCGGGCTATAGGAACCTCAAAATTCGGTGCTAAACCCCCCCGGGACCCCCAAAATCCCAGCCTGACCCCCCCAAACCCGGGGGGAGCCGCCACGTCCCGAGCTTTAACCGGGAGACCCCCGGAATGGGACGTGGGGACCCCCCGGGACCCCCCCAGAGCCTCACCGATCCCACTGGGGACCCCCAGAATGAAGGGTGAGGGTCCCGGGGTCTCCTCTTCTTCCTCTTCCTGGGTGGGACCCCCGGGACCCCCAATTTTGGGGGGACCTCAGGAGACCCCAATCGCAGCCCCCCCCTCACCCTCTACTCGTGGGGACCCCCACCCCTCAGAGCTGGGGGACCCCTCAGCCCAGCCCCCCACCCATAGGGGACCCCCGAAATGAAGGGTGAGGGTCCCGGGGTCTCCTCTCCTTCCTCTTCCTGGATGGGACCCCCGGGACCCCCAATTTTGGGGTCTGATAAACGGGGGGACCTCAGGGGACCCCAATTGCAGCCCCCACCCCTCTGTCCTGGGGACCCCAATCCCTCTACTCGTGGGGACCCCCACCCTCAGAGCTGGGGGACCCCTCAGCCCAGCCCCCCACCCATGGGGGACCCCCAAACCATGGGGACCCCACCCCTCAGTGCTGGGGGACCCTTTGCTGCAGCCCCCCACCCTTGGGGTCCCCCAGCCCCCACCCCTCGGATCTGGGGGACCCCCAGCTCGTGGGGACCCCCAACCGCAGCCCCCCATCCATAGGGACCCCCATCCCCCTCAGTGCTGGGGGACCCCTCAGCCCAGCCCCCCACCCACAGGGGACCCCCAACCCATGGGGACCCCAATCCCAGCCCCCCCATCCCTCAATTCTCTGGCCCCCCACCCTTGAGGACCCCCCATCCCTTTTGTGGGACCCCCATCCCCCTCAGTGCTGGGGGACCCCTCGCTGCAGCCCCCCACCCACGGGGTCCCCCAGTCCCCCCCCCATTGGGCCCCCCACTTTTGGGTGCTGGGGACCCCTCAGCCCAGCCCCCCACCCATAGGGGACCCCAAACCATGGGGACCCCACCCCAGTCCTCCATCCTTGTGAACTGGGGACCCCCAACCCATGGGGACCCCAATCCCAGCCCCCCATCCCTCAATTCTGGGGTCCCCCAACCACAGTCCCCCACCCTTGAGGACCCCCCACCCCTTGGACCTGGGGGACCCCTCAGCCCAGCCCCCCACCCACGGGGTCCCCCAGCCCATGGGGACCCCACCCCAGCCCCCACCCTTGGACCTGGGGACCCCCAGCCCCATCCCCCCAGCTGCCTCCCCTCAATTCTGGGGTCCCCCCACCCCAATTTCCCCAGTTCTGGGAGCCCTCCACCCCCCCAGCCCCCTCCCCTCAGTTCTGGGGAACCCCAGCCCCCTCCCCTCGGCTCTGGGGACCCCCACCCCAATCCCCTCAGTTCTGGGGACCCCCCATCCCAATTCCCCCAGTTCTGGGGGCTCCCCACCCCCCCAGCCCCCTCCCCTCAGTTCTGGGGACCCCCAGCCCCCTCCCCTCAATTCTGGGAGTCCCCCAGCCCCCTCCCCCCGGCTCTGGGGACCCCCACCCCAATTCCCCCAGTTCTGGGGTGTCCCCACCCTCCCACCCCCCTCCCCTCGACTCTGGGGACCCCCCAGCCCAATCCCCCCAGTTCTGGGAGCCCTCCAGGCTCCTCCCCCTCGGCTCTGGGGACCCCCAGCCCCCTCCCCTCAATTCTGGGGGCCCCCAACCCCCGGCCCCCTCCCCTCGGCTCTGGGGACCCCCACCCCAATCCCCCCAGTTCTGGGGACCCCCAACCCAATTCCCCCAGTTCTGGGAGTCCCCCAGCCCCCTCCCCCCGGCTCTGGGGACCCCCACCCCAATTCCCCCAGTTCTGGGGACCCCCCAGCCCCCTCCCCCCGGCTCTGGGGACCCCCACCCCAATTCCCCCAGTTCTGGGAGTCCCCCAGCCCCCTCCCCCCGGCTCTGGGGACCCCCACCCCACCCCCCCCACGGGGGTCCCGCATCCCCCGGCCCAGGATGCATAAAACGCCCCCCCCGCCGCGGGGGCCAAACCAAAGCTGTCCCCCCCCCGAGGGGACACCCACGAGCACCTCAGCAGCGCCCGCTGCCCCCCGCCCGCCCCCTCCCTATTTTCGGGGATTTTTGGGGGTCTCCCCCCCCTTTTTCCCCCTCCTCGACGGCGCCTGGCGGCTCAGGGGGGGCGGCTCGGGGGTCCCCCCGTTCCCAGCCGCCCTTTGGGGGTACCCTCAGCCCCCAGCCCTCCCCCAGCGCCCGAACCAACCCAAAAAAAGGGGGTTTGAACCCAAAACAGGGTTTCTGACCCCGAAATGGGGGTTTTTTAACCCAAAAATGGGGGCTTTGAACCCCAAAAATGTTACTTTCGGGTTTTTTTTCAACCCGAATCGAAGCTCTGCCGTTTCCAACCCCTCTTGGGTTGGTTGGGTTGGGGTTTTTTCCCCTTCTCCGTTTCTTTTTTCCATTTCTTTTCCCCTTCTCCGTTTCTTTTTTCCATTTTCTTTTTCCCTTTTCCATTTTCTTTTTCCCCTTTTCCATTTCTTTTTCCATTTTCTTTTTCCCTTTTCCATTTCTTTTTTCCATTTTCTTTTTCCCCTTCTCCGTTTCTTTTTTCCATTTTCTTTTCCCCCTTTTCCGTTTCTTTTTCCATTTTCTTTTTCCCCTTCTCCATTTCTTTTTTCCATTTCTTTCTCCCTTTTCCATTTTTCCCCTTTTCCATTGCTTTTCCCCTTTTCCATTTCTTTTCCCCTTTTCCATTCTTTTTTCCTTTTTCCATTTTTTCCCTTTTCCACTTTTCTCCCTTTTTCTTTTTCCCCTTTTCCATTCTTTCCCCCTTTTCCATTCTTTTTCCCCTTCTCCATTCTTTTTCCCCTTTTCCATTCTTTTTCCCCTTTTCCATTTTTCCCCTTTTCCATTTCTTTTTCCCTTTTCCATTTCTTTTCCCCTTTTCCATTTCTTTTTCCCCCTTTTCCATCTTCCCCCCCCTTTATTTTTTCCCCCTTTTCCATTTTTTCCCTTTTTCCATTTCTTTTTCCCTTTTCCATTTTTCCCCCTTTTCCATTCTTTCCTCCATTTCAATTTCTTTTTCCCTTTCCCATTTCTTTTTCTCTTTTAAATTTCTTTTTCCCCTTTCCCCATTTCTTTTTCCCCTTTTCCACTCTTTCTCCCCCTTTATTTTTTCCCCTTTTTCCATTTTCTTTTTCCCCTTTTCCACTCTTTTCCCTTTTCCCATTTCTTTTTCCCCTTTCCACTCTTCCCCCTTTTATTTTTCCCCTTTTTTTCGGCGTCAGACCCGAAACTGTAGGAATTTTGTAAGACCTCCAGGTGGCTTTATCCCTGTAAATATCTATTTTTTAAAAATCCGAAGGATGAAGAACAAACGAGGATGTGCAATACCCCTCCCCCCGAACCTTTTTTTCCCCAAAATCCCGAGGAATTCATGGATTCGCTGTTGTCTTTTTTTTTTTTTTTTTTTTTTTTTTTTTTTGGCTTCGCCCCATTTTTTGTGAAGTTTTTGGATTCGCTTTTGGACCCCCCCCCTCCCCTTTTTTCCCCCCAAATCCCCCCCAAACCTCCCCCAATTTCCTCCTCCTCCTCCTCCCCGGGAGCTTTTGTATCTGTAAAATATTGTAATTAATGATTTGTGTAACGAGATCTACTGTAAGTTTTGTACTGTACTGGCTGAGGGTCTGTTATAAATAAACAGGAATAATTTAATGTGCCCCCCCCCCCTCGCCCCCCAAAAACCTTTCCTCGGCTGGGATGGGGGTCCTGGGGAGGGGTTTGGGGGGGACAGGATATTGGGGACCCCCAGGAAAGGACATTGGGGGTCCCCTCGAGGGGTTTGGGGGGGACAGGATGTTGGGGACCCCCAGGAAAGGACATTGGGGGTCCTGAGATGAGTTTGGGGGACACGAAGGTCATTGGGGACCCCCAGGAAAGGACATTGGGGGTCCCCTGGAGGGGGTTGGGGGGACATGGGACATTGGGGACCCCCAGGAATGGGGGGGAAAGGACATTGGGGACCCCCAGGAATGGACATTGGGGGTCCTGAGATGAGTTTGGGGGGACAGGATGTTGGGGACCCCCAGGAAAGGACATTGGGGATCCCCTGGAGGGGGTTGGGGGGACATGGGACATTGGGGACCCCCAGGTTTGGGGGGGACAGGATGTTGGGGACCCCCAGGAAAGGACTTTGGGGGTCCTGGGATGAGTTTGGGGGGGCGTGGGACATTGGGGACCCCCAGGAAAGAACATTGGGGGTCCTGGGATGAGTTTGGGGGGACATGGGACATTGGGGACCCCCAGGGATGGACATTGGGGGTCCTGGGGTGGGGTTTGGGGGGGACAGGATGTTGGGGACCCCCAGGGATGGACATTGGGGGTCCCGTGGAGGGGTCAGAGGACATTGCGGACCCCCAGGAATGGGGGGGAAAGGACATTGGGGACCCCCAGGAATGGGGGGGAAAGGACATTGGGGACCCCCAGGGAGGGGGGGAAAAGGACATTGGGGGTCTCCCGGATGGGTTTGGGGGACACGAAGGTGATTGGGGACCCCCAGGAAAGGACATTGGGGGTCCCGTGGAGGGGTCAGAGGACATTGGGGACCCCCAGGAATGGGGGGGAAAGGACATTGGGGACCCCCAGGAAAGGACTTTGGGGGGTCCTGGGGTGGGGTTTGGGGGGGGAAGGACATTGGGACCCCCAGGGATGGACATTGGGGGTCCTGGGGAGGGGTTTGGGGGGGCCAGGATGTTGGGGACCCCCAGGGATGGATACTGGGGGTCCTGGGATGGGGTTTGGGGGGATCAGAGGATATTGGGGACCCCTAGGGATGGGGGAAAAGGACATTGGGGGTGCCCTGGAGGAGTTTTGGGGGGACATGGGACATTGGGGACCCCCAGGAATGGGGGGAAAGGACATTGGGGACCCCCAGGGATGGGGGGAAAGGACATTGGGGGTTTCCTGGAAGGATTTGGGGACACAAATGGCATTGGGGACCCCCAGGAAAGGACATTGGGGGTCCTGGGGTGGGGTTTGGGGGGGACAGGATGTTGGGGACCCCCAGGGATGGACATTGGGGGTCCCTTGGAGGGGTTTGGGGGGAATAGGATGTTGGGGACCCCCAGGGAGGGGGGGTAAAGGACATTGGGGGTCTCCCGGATGGGTTTGGGGGACACGAAGGTCATTGGAGACCCCCAGGAAAGGACATTGGGGGTCCCCTGGAGGGGTTTGGGGGGAAAGGACATTGGGGACCCCCAGGAAAGGACATTGGGGGTCCTGGGGAGGGGTTTGGGGGGGACAGGATGTTGGGGACCCCCAGGGATGGACATTGGGGGTCCCCTGGAGGGGTTTGGGGGGACATGGGACATTGGGGACCCCCAGGTTTGGGGGGGAAAGGACATTTGGGGTCCCCTGTATGGGTTTGGCGGACACAGGACATTGGGGGGGACACAAATGGCATTGGGGACCCCCAGGAATGGGGGAAAGGGACACTGGGGGTCCCCTGGAGGAGTTTGGGGGGACACAGGACACTGGGGGGGGACGCAAGTGGCATTGGGGACCCCCAGGGAAAGGGGGGAAAGGACATTGGGGGTCCCCTGGAGGAGTTTGGGGGACACAAATGGCATTGGGGACCCCCATGAAAGGACATTGGGGGTCCCCTGGAGGAGTTTGGGGGGACACAGGACACTGGTGGGGGTCACAAGTGGCATTGGGGCCCCCCAGGAATGGACACTGGGGGGTCCCCTGGAGGAGTTTGGGGGTCACAGGACATTGGGGACCCCCAGGGATGGGAAGGGGGGGCACTGGGGTCACCTTTAAGGATTTGGGGGGGTCGGGGCACTGGGGACCCCCCGGGGGGGACGCGCCCACGTCACTGGGGACCCCCATGGATGGGAGGGGACACCCCCTCCTTCCGGACTCCATTTCCCAGCAGCCCCCGCGGCGCACGCCGTGCGGGTGACGTCACACGCAGCGGCGGGAGCAAATCACCTCTCGCGCGCGCGGCACGGAGCGGATCCCTCCGCCGACCGCAGAAAAAGTAGTCCCCATCCTATCCCCGCTCCCGTTAAATCCACACCGATTCCCGCCGCCCGCCGTTCTCCTTCCCGCCCGCCTCGGTGCCTCGGGCGGAGCCGTTCCGAGCCTTCCCGGGGCTCCCCGCGGGGACCGGGGCGGCGGCAGCGGCGGCGGCGCTTCCGGGCGGAGGGAGCGGAGGGATATAACCGCGGCGGTGCTGCGGCTCCTCCTCTTCCGCCGCTCCCTCAGAGCCGCCATGGTGAGCGCGGCGTGGCCGCGGGGCCCGGGGGGCTCCGGGGGCGCTCCGGGGGGCTCGGATGGGGCTCGGAGGGGACCGAGGGGGCTCGGGAAGGGATGTGGGACCCATGTGGGGCAGGGGGTGCTGAGGGGGCTCCGGGGGGGGCTCTGAGGGGTGTGCGAGAGTGGCGGGGGGGCGTGGGAGAGGCTCTGAGGGCCTCGGGACGGGATTTGGGGGGCTCGGGGAGGGACCTGAGACCCCCGAGAGGGACCTGAGGCCCCCGGGAAGGACCTGAGGAACCTGAGACCCCCGAGAGGGACCTGAGGACCCCCGGGGAAGGACCTGAGCCCCCCGGGAGGGCCCTGAGACCCCCGGGAAGGACCTGAGGCCCCCGAGAAGGACCTGAGACCCCCGGGAGGGACCTGAGACCCCCGGGAGGGCCCTGAGACCCCCGGGAAGGACCTGAGACCCCCGGGATGGATGTGGGGTGCATGTGGGGCAGGGGATGCTGAGGGGGGGATTTTGGGGGTGCACCGGGGGAGGAGGCCGAGAGTTTCGTGAGGGGATTTGGGGTCTCCAGGAGGGTTTGTGGGGCCCATATGGGGCAGGAGATGCCGAAAAAGGCTCCTAGAATTTCGGGGGGGGAATTAGGGTGGGTGGGGGCCACGTGTGGGGCTGGAGATGATTTTGGGGTCCTTATGGAGCAGAAGATTTTGGGGGTCCAGGGAGACCCCAAAGCCTTTATGGGGCAGAAGATTTTGGGGGTCCAGGGAGACCCCAAAGCCCTTATGGGGCAGATTTTGGGGGTCTAGAAAGACTCTGAGACCATTTTGGGGCAGAAGATTTTGGGGTCCAGGGAGACTCCAAAGCCCTTTTGGGATAGAAGATTTTGGGGGTCCAGAGAGATCCCAAAGCCCTTTTGGGGCAGAAGATTTTGGGGGTCCAGAGAGACCCTGAGGCCCTTTTGGGGCTGGGGGGTCATGGATGTGACCTGTCGGGGGTTGGGGGCTTTGGGGAGAAGATGGACCGGGGGGTTCTGGGGTTGGGGTTTTGGGGGGAGGACAAACCTGGGGGGTCCCGGGGTTGGGGCTTTGCGGGGAGGACAGACTGGGGGCTCCTGGGAGGTCCTGGGGGCTGATCCCAACCGTTCCCAGGGGGTCCTGGGGTTGGGGGGGAGGTTGGACCAGGGGCTCCCAGGGTTGGGGGAAGGATGAACCAGGGGGTCCTGGGGGGGCCTGGGGCTGGGGGCTTTGGGGGGAGGACAGACTGGGGGGCCCCGGGGGGTCCCGGGGGCTGATCCCAATCATTCCCGGGGGTCCTGGGACCTGATCCCGACCATTCCTGGGGGTCCCAGGGTTGGGGGTTTTGGGGAGAGGACAGACTGGGGGTCCTGGGGACTGATCCCAACCATTCCCGGGGGTCCGGGGGGCGGATCCCAACTGTTCCCTGGGGTCCCGGGGGCTTATCCCGACCATTCCCGGGGGTCCCAGGGGCTGATCCCAACCCTTCCCGGGGGTCCCAGGGGCTGTTCTCAGTCCCGGGGGCTGATCCCAATCCTTCCCGGGGGGCTGTTCTCGGGGGTCCCGGGGGCTGATCCCAATCCTTCCCGGGGGT
>JAWUZG010001182.1:0-95729 GCA_036785705.1 Acanthornis magna
AAAAAACCCGGGAATTTGGGGGAAAATTTGGGGATAAAACGGGAATTTGGGGGAAAAATTTGGGGCGAAAAAAGGCGAATTTGGGGGGAAAATTTGGGGCGAAAAAAGGCAAATTTGGGGTTAAAAAAGGGGAATTTGGGGAAAAAAACGGGAAATTTGAGGGGGGAAAAAGGGAATTTGGGGGAAAATAACAGAAATTTGGGTAAAAAACTCGAGAATTTGGGGGAAAAAAACCGGGAATTTGGGGAAAAACGGGGATTTGGGAAAAAAACCGGGAATTTGGGGGAAAATCCTGGAAATTGGGGGAATTTGGGGGAAAACGGGAATTTGGGAAAAACGGGGATTTGGGAGAAAAATGAAAATTTGGGGGGAAAAAAAGGGAATTTGGGGGAAAAAGCCCAGAAATTTGGGGGGCGGGGAAAACGGGAATTTGGGAAAATTTGGGATTTGGGGGGGAAATGGGAATTATGGGAAAAAAACCAGGAATTTGGGAAATTCGGGTTTTGGCGAAAAAACGGGAATTTGGGAAAAAGGGGAATTGGGGAAATTGGGATTTGGGGGAAAAACGGAAATTGGGGGAAAAAAATGGGAATTTGGGATTGGGGATTTGGGGCTCGAAGGGGTCGGGGTTGTTTTGGGATTTTGGGGTGATTTTGGGCTGATTTTGGGCTGATTTTGGGGTAAATTTGGGGCAATTTTAAGGTGAATTTTAGGGTGGATTTGGGGTAATTTTAGGGTGGATTTGGGGCAATTTTAAGGTGAATTTTGGGGCAGTTTTAGGGTAAATTTGGGGAGGCTTTAAGGTGAATTTTGGGGCGGTTTTAGGGCGGATTTGGGGCAGTTTTAAGGTGAATTTTAGGGTGGATTTGGGGCAGTTTTGGGGTAAATTTGGGGCAATTTTAAGGTGAATTTTGGGGTGGATTTGGGAAAATTTTAAGGTGAATTTTGGGGCGGTTTTAGGGTGGATTTGGGGCAATTTTAAGGTGAATTTTAGGGTGGATTTGGGGTAATTTTAGGGTGGATTTGGGGCAATTTTGGGGTGGATTTTGGGCGGTTTTAGGGTAAATTTGGGGCGTTTTTAAGGTGAATTTTGGGGTGGTTTTAAGGTGGATTTGGGACAATTTTAAGGTAAATTTTGGGGCGATTTTAGGGTGGATTTGGGGCAGTTTTAAGGTGAATTTTAAGTTGGATTTGGGGTAATTTTGGGGCAATTTTAGGGTGAATTTTGGGGTGGATTTGGGGCAATTTTAGGGTGAATTTTGGGGTGGATTTGGGGCAATTTTAAGGTGAATTTTGGGGTAAATTTGGGGCGGCTTTAAGGTGAATTTTGGGGCGGTTTTAGGGTGGATTTGGGGGAATTTTAAGGTGAATTTTAGGGTGGGTTTGGGGCGATTTTAAGGTGAATTTTGGGGCAGTTTTGGGATGAATTTGGGGCAATTTAAAGGTGAATTTTAGGTTGGATTTGGGGCAATTTTGGGGTGGATTTTGGGGCAATTTTAGGGTGAATTTTGGGGCAGTTTTGGGGTGGATTTGGGGAGGCTTTAAGGTGAATTTTGGGGTGGTTTTAAGGTGGATTTGGGACAATTTTAAGGTAAATTTTGGGGCAATTTTAGGGTGGATTTGGGGCAATTTTAAGGTGGATTTTGCGGCAGTTTTAGGGCGGTTTTGGGATGGTTTTAGGGTGGATTTGGGGCGGCTTTAAGGTAAATTTTGGGGCGGTTTTAAGGTGAATTTTGGGGCGATTTTAGGGTGGATTTGGGGCAGTTTTAAGGTGAATTTTAAGTTGGATTTGGGGTAATTTTGGGGCAATTTTAGGGTGAATTTTGGGGTGGATTTGGGGAAATTTTAAGGTGAATTTTGGGGTAAATTTGGGGCGGCTTTAAGGTGAATTTTGGGGTGGTTTTAGGGTGGATTTGGGGAATTTTAAGGTGAATTTTAGGGTGGGTTTGGGGCGATTTTAAGGTGAATTTTGGGGCAGTTTTGGGGTGGATTTGGGGCAATTTTAAGGTGAATTTTGGGGCGGTTTTAGGGTGGATTTGGGGCAGTTTTAGGGTGAATTTTAGGTTGGATTTGGGGCAATTTTGGGGTGGATTTTGGGGTAATTTTGGGGCGGTTTTGGGATGAATTTTGTGGAGGTTTTAAGGTGGATTTGGGGCAATTTTAATGTGAATTTTGGGGCAGATTTAGGGTGAGTTTGGGACATTTTTAAGGTATATTTTGGGGTGGTTTTAGGGTGGATTTGGGGCAATTTTAAGGTGAATTTTAGGTTGGATTTGGGGAATTTTTGGGGTGAATTTTGGGGCAGTTTTAGGGTGGATTTTGGGGCAATTTTAGGTTGGATTTGGGGTAATTTTGGGGTGGATTTGGGGCAATTTTAAGGTGAATTTTGGGGCGGTTTTAGGGCGGTTTTGGGATGGTTTTAGGGTGGATTTGGGGCAGTTTTAAGGTGAATTTTAGGTTGGATTTGGGGCACTTTTAGGGCGGATTTTGGGGTGAATTTTGGGGCCATTTTAGGGTGGATTTGGGGCAGTTTTAAGGTGAATTTTGGGGCAGTTTTAGGGTAAATTTCGGGCGGTTTTAATGTGAATTTTGGGGCGGTTTTAGGGTGGATTTAGGGCAATTTAAAGGTGAATTTTGGGGCAGTTTTGGGGTGGATTTGGGGCAGTTTTGGGATGAATTTGGGGCAATTTTAATGTGAATTTTGGGGCAGTTTTAGGGTAAATTTGGGGCGGCTTTAAGGTGAATTTTGGGGTGGTTTTAAGGTGGATTTGGGACAATTTTAAGGTGAATTTTGGGGCAGTTTTAGGGTGGATTTGGGGCAGTTTTAAGGTGAATTTTAAGTTGGATTTGGGGTAATTTTGGGGCAATTTTAGGGTGAATTTTGGGGTGGATTTGGGGAAATTTTAAGGTGAATTTTGGGGTAAATTTGGGGCGGCTTTAAGGTGAATTTTGTGGAGGTTTTAAGGTGGATTTGGGGGAATTTTAAGGTGAATTTTAGGGTGGGTTTGGGGCGATTTTAAGGTGAATTTTGGGGCAGTTTTGGGATGAATTTGGGGCAATTTAAAGGTGAATTTTAGGTTGGATTTGGGGCAATTTTGGGGTGGATTTTGGGGCAATTTTAGGGTGAATTTTGGGGCAATTTTAGGGTGAATTTTGGGGCAGTTTTGGGGTGGATTTGGGGAGGCTTTAAGGTGAATTTTGGGGTGGTTTTAAGGTGGATTTGGGACAATTTTAAGGTAAATTTTGGGGCAATTTTAGGGTGGATTTGGGGCAATTTTAAGGTGGATTTTGCGGCAGTTTTAGGGTAAATTTGGGGCAATTTTAAGGCGAATTTTGGGGCGGTTTTAGGGCGGATTTGGGATGGTTTTAGGGTAAATTTGGGGCGGTTTTGGGATGAATTTTGTGGAGGTTTTAAGGTGGATTTGGGACAATTTTAAGGTAAATTTTGGGGCGATTTTAGGGTGGATTTGGGGCAGTTTTAAGGTGAATTTTAAGTTGGATTTGGGGTAATTTTGGGGCAATTTTAGGGTGAATTTTGGGGTGGATTTGGGGCAATTTTAAGGTGAATTTTGGGGTAAATTTAGGGCGGTTTTGGGATGAATTTTGTGGAGGTTTTAAGGTGAATTTGGGACAATTTTAAGGTAAATTTTGGGGCGGTTTTAGGGTGGATTTGGGGCAGTTTTAAGGCGAATTTTGGGGCGGTTTTGGGGTGGATTTGGGGGCATTTTTAGGGTGGATTTGGGGCAATTTTGGGCGATTTTAGGGTAAATTTGGGGCGGATTTGGGGTGGATTTGGGGTTGGTTTAGGGCGGATTTGGGATGGTTTTAGGGTGGGTTTTGGGCGGTTTTAAAGTGAATTTTGGGGCGATTTTAGGGTGGATTTGGGGCAGTTTTAGGGTGGATTTTAGGTTGGATTTGGGGCAATTTTAAGGTGAATTTTGGGGCGGTTTTAGGGTGGATTTGGGCTGATTTTTTGTGGTTTTGGGGTGATTTTTGGGTGTTTTTGGGGTCATGTTTGGGGTGTTTTGGGGTAATTATTGGGTCGTTTTGGGATGATTTTTTTCGGTGTTTTTGGGTGACTTTAGGGTGTTTTGGGGGTGATTTTTTTGTGTTTTGGGGTGATTTTGGGTTGTTTTTTGGGGTGATTTTATGGCATTTTTGGTGCCTGTTTAGGTTAGATTTTTTGCGGCTTTGGGGTGATTTTTTTTGGCGTTTTGGGTGATATTTTTGGGTGTTTGGGGGTGATTTTTTTGGGGGGTGTTTGCGGTGATTTTAGGGTGTTTTTCGGGTGATTTTTTGGGAGATTTTAAGGCTTTTTGGGGGTGCTTTTTTGGCGGTTTTGGGGTGATTTTTTTGGGCTTTTTTCAGGGCGAATGATGCAGGACTGGCGTGTCCTTGGCGGTGCCACATCCCGGGGCTGAAAATGTGCCAAAAACGCCCCAAAAAGTCACGGAAAGTTCACCAAAAATACCCAAAAAAATACCCCAAAAATAACTCTAAAAATGCCAAAAACACATTCCCAAAACCACCCCAAAAATAGTTTCAAATCAGTCCAAAAACCACCCCAACAATACCCCAAAAAATGCTCAAAAACCACCCCAAAAATTGAAAAAAAAATCCCCCAGAGCTATCCCAAAAATACCCCCGAAACCACCTCAAAATCACTCCAAAAATCTCCCAAAAGTGCCCCAAAACCACCCGAAAAATATAAAAAAAACACACCCAAAAAATACCCCAAAACCACCCCAAAAATAACCCCAAAAACGCCCCAAAATGACCTGAAAATCACTCTAAAATTCACCCAAAAATGCATCCGAAACTACCCCAAAAATATCCTAAAAATACCCTTAGAACTACCAAAAAATGACCCCAAAACCAACCCAAAAATGCCTCAGAACTATCCCAAAATTAACCCCAAAAATGCTTTAAAAACACTCCCAAAACAACGCAAAAAACCCCAAAAAATGCCCCAAAAATACCCCCAAACCACGCCAAAAATATCCTAAAAATACCCCAAAAATCGCCCCAAAAACTCTCAAAATCGCTCCAAAAACTGCCCCAAAAGTACTCCACAAATATCCCAAAACCACTCCAAAAACTTTTAAAAATGCCCAAAATCCACCCCAAAATGACCTCAAAATAACTCTGAAAATCACCCCAAAAATAGGCCCAAAATCGCCAAAAAAATACCTAAAAATCAGCCCAAGAATCACCCCGAAAACACCCAAAGAATGCCCCAAAACTATCCCAAAAATGTCCCCAAAACCACTCCAAAAATACCTAAAAAACACTCCCAAAAATGCCCCAAAAATACAAAAAAAGCCCAAAAAACATTCCAAAAATCGCCCCAAAAAAACCCCAAAATATTCCCAAAATAACCCCAAAAATGCCCCAAAACTATCCCAAAAATAACCCCAAAAATGCACGCCAAAAATCACTCCCAAAATGCCCCAAAACCACCTCAAAAATACCGAAAAATACCCCAAAAATGCCTCAAAACCACCCAAAAAATACCCCAGAAAATGCCCCAAAACCACCCAAAAAACCCTCCCAAAAATACCGAAAAAATACTGCAAAAATGCCCCAAAACCACCCAAAATTACCTCAAAATCACTCAAAAAATCACCCAAAAATATCCCAAAAATACTCCAAAAATGCCCCAAAAATCACCAAAAAAAATCCAAAAATACCCAAAAAATGCCCCAAAATCCAAAAAATGCCCCAAAATACCCAAAAAATTACCCTCAAAACCACCCCAAAAAATCCCAAAATTCCCAAAAAATTCCCCAAATTTTGCCCCAGAGCGCCCCGCCCCCCCCAGGGCCGTGGGGGAGCTCTCCCCTCCCCTCCCCCCCCCCTTGCCGTTGCCATGGTAACGAGGGCGCTGCGGATGCGCGGTTGCCATGGGAACGGCGGGAGGGGAGGGGGGAGGGGCACTGCGGCGTTGCCATGGCGACAGCGGCGCGCGGGGGGGGGGGGGGGGAGGGAGGGGGCGTAGCCATGGGAACGGCGCGGGGAGCGGTTGCCATGGCGACGGTGGGGGGGGCGGGGAGGCGTTGCCGTGGCGACGGGGGGCGGGGCGGTTGCCATGGGAACGGCGCGGGGGGAGGGGTGGGAAGGAAGAGGAAGCGCCGCCCCTCCCCCCGAAAAAAATGGGATCGGAGCGGGGGGGGGGACCCCAAAAATTGGGGGTGCGACCCCTCCCCCACCCCAAAAAAGGGTCCCAGAGGTGCGACCCTCCCCCCCCCAAAAAAAATTTGGGACCCTCCGCAAAAATTGGGCACCCCTAGGGTGTGACCCCTCCCCAAAAAATTGGGACCCCCCAAAAAATTTGGGACTCTCCCCAAGAATTGGGGACCCAGGGGTGGACCCCTCCCCCCAAAAATATTAGGGACCCCAAGGGTGAGACCCCTCCCCAAAAATTGGGGACCCCTAGGGTGGGACCCCTCCCCAAAAATTGGGGACCCCTAGGGTGGGACCCCCCCAAAAACTGAACCCCCCCCCCCAAAATTACGGACTCAGGGGTTGACGCCCCCCAAAAAAATTAGGGACCCCCGGGGTGTGACTCCCCCCACCCCAAAAAAATTTGGGACCCTCCCCAAAAATTGGGGACCCCAAGGGTGTGACCCCTCCCCCAAAAATTGGGACCCAGGGGTGGGACCCCCCCCAAAAATTTGGGGACCCTCCCCAAGAATTGGGGACCCAGGGGTGGGACCGCCCCCCAAAAATATTAGGGACCCCAAGGGTGAGACCCCTCCCCAAAAATTGGGGACCCCTAGGGTGGGACCCCCCCAAAAACTGACCCCCCCCCCCAAAAAAAACGGACCCCCCCCAAAATTACGGACTCAGGGGTTGACCCCCCCAAAAAAATTGGGGACCCTGGGGTGTGACCCCCCCCAAAAAAATTTGAGACCCTCCCCAAAAATTGGGGAACCAGGGGTGGGACCCCCACCCGGATGGGACCCCCACCCAAAAAAAATAGGGACCCCAAAGGTGAGACCCCTCCCCCCCTAAAAAAATTGGGGACCCAGGGGTGGGACACCCCCAAAATAGACCCCCCGGCCCCCCCCCGAAAAAGGGTCCCGGGTGTGACTCCCCCCAAAAAATTGGGGACTTAGGGACCCCCCCCCCCCCCAAAAAAAGGGTCGCAGGTGTGTGACCCCCGCCCCAAAAAAAAGGGACCCTGGAGTGCGACCCCCCCCCCAAAAATATTGGGGATCTTGGACCGTGACCCCCCAAAAAATGGGGACCCCCCCCCCCCCAAGGGTGCGACTCTCCCCAAAAAATTGGGGACTCAGGGACCCCCCCCCCAAAAAAAAAAGGGACCCCTCCCCCAAAAAAGAGGTTCTGGCGTGACCCCCCCCCCCCAGAAAAGAGACCCCCCCCCAAAAAAAACGGATTCAGGGGTGCGACCCCCCCCCCAAAAATGGGACCCCCCCCAAGGGTGCGACACCCCCAAAAAAATTGGGACCCCCCCCCAAAAAAGAGTCCCAGGTGAGACCCCCCCCCGAAAAATTGGGGACCCCCAAAAAAGGGATCCAGGTGCGACCCCCCCCCCCCAAAAAATGAGAGTCTGGAGTGGGACCCCCCAAAAATCGGGGATCCCCCAAAGGTGCGACCCCCCCCCCAAAAAATTGGGGACTCTGGGACTCCCAAAAAATGGGACCCCCCCCAAAAAAGGGGTCCAGGGGTGCGACACCCCAAAAAAATGGGGACCCCCCAAAAATGGGACCACCCCCTAAAGAGGGATTCAGGTGTGACCCCCCCCCAAAAATAGAGGCCCCTCCCCCAAAAAATTTCCAGGTGCGAACCCCCCAAAAAATGGGACCCCCCCCAAAAAAATGGGGACCCCCCAAAAAATGGGACCACCCCCTAAAGAGGGATTCAGGTGTGACCCCCCCCAAAAATAGAGATCCCTCCCCCCAAAAAATTTCCAGGTGCGAACCCCCCAAAAAATGGGACCCCCCCCAAAAACCAAAAAATGGGACCACCCCCTAAAGAGGGATTCAGGTGTGACCCCCCCCAAAAATAGAGATCCCTCCCCCCAAAAAATTTCCAGGTGCGAACCCCCCAAAAAATGGGACCCCCCCAAAAATGGGACCCCCCAAAAAAGGATCCAGGGGTGCGATCGCCCCAAAAAAATGGGCACCCCCCCCCAAAAAAAATGGGGGTCGTTCCCCCAAAAAGGATACAGGTGCGACCACCCCCCAAAAAAAATGGAGACCCCCAAAAATGGGACCCCCTCAGAAACTGGGAGCCCCCTCAAAAATTGGGACCCCCCCCAAAAAAATGGACACCCCCCAAAAAAGGGGTCCAGCAGAGACCCCACCCCCCAAAAAAGGAGCCTGGAGTGGGACCCCCCCCCAAAAAATTGGGGACCCTGGACCGTGACCCCCCAAAAATGAGGCCACTCCCCCAAAAAAATGGATTCCCCCAAATGGACCCCCCCCAAAAAAATTGGGGCACCCCCAAAAAAGAGTCCCAGGTGCGACCACACAAAAAAAATGGGGACCCCCAAAAGTGGGACCCCTCCCCAAAAAATGGGGACTCCCCCAAAAATTGGGGATCCCCCCAAAAAAAAGGATCCAGGGGGGCGCCCCCACCCAAAAAAATTGGGGACTCAGGGACCCCTCCCCCAAAAAATGGGATCTAGGTGTGACTCCCCCTAAAAATTGGGGACCCCCCCGAAAAAATTGGGGACCCCTCCCCCAAAAAGGGTCCCAGGTGCCACCTCCCCGAAAAAATGGGACCCTGCCAAAAAATTGGGGACCCCCCAAAAAATGGGACCCCTCCCCCAAAAAAGAGGTTCAGGTGTGACCCCCCCCCCCTCTGAGAAATGGGAGCCTCAAAAATTGGGGACCCCCAAAAAATGGGATCCAGGTGCGACCCCCCCCAAAAATAGGGGACCCCCCCGAGGGTGCGACCCCCCCAAAAGTGACCCCTCCCCCAAAAAAGGGATCCAGGGGTGCGCCCCCCCCCAATAAAATGGGGACCCCCAAAAAATGGGGAACCCCAAAAAGGGACCCCTCCCCCAAAAAAAGGGGTTCAGGTGTGACCCCCCCAAAAAATTTGGGACCCCCCAAAAAAGGGATCCAGGTGCGACCCCCCCCCAAAAAATGAGACTCGGAGTGGGACCCCAAAAAATTGGGGACCCTGGACCGTGACCCCCCAAAAATCAAGGACCTCTCCCCCAAAAAGGGTCCCAGGTGTGACCCCCCCCCCAAAAAATTGGGGACCCCCCCAAAAAAGAGTCTCAGGTGCGACCACACAAAAAAATGGGGACCCCCAAAAATGGGACCCTCCCCAAAAAATGGGACTCCCCCAAAAATTGGGGATCCCCCCAAAAAAGGGATCCGGGGGGGCGCCCCCACCCAAAAAAAATTGGGGATTCAGGGACCCCTCCCCCAAAAAATGGGATCTAGGTGTGACTCCCCCTAAAAATTGGGGACCCCCCCGAAAAAATTGGGGACCCCTCCCCCAAAAAGGGTCCCAGGTGCCACCCCCCCCGAAAAAATGGGACCCTGCCAAAAAATTGGGGACCCCCCCAAAAAATGGGACCCCTCCCTCAAAAAAGAGGTTCAGGTGTGACCTCCCCCCTCTGAGAAATGGGAGCCTCAAAAATTGGGGACCCCCAAAAATGGGATCCAGGTGCGACCCCCCCCCAAAAATAGGGGACCCCCCCGAGGGTGTGACCCCCCCAAAAGTGACCCCTCCCCCAAAAAAGGGATCCAGGGGTGCGCCCCCCCAATAAAATGGGGACCCCCAAAAAATGGGGAACCCCAAAAAGGGACCCCTCCCTCAAAAAAGGGTTCAGGTGTGACCCCCCCAAAAAATTTGGGGCCCCCCCAAAAAAGGGATCCAGGTGCGACCCCCCCCCCCAAAAAATGAGACTCGGAGTGGGACCCCAAAAAATTGGGGACCCTGGACCGTGACCCCCCAAAAATCAGGGACCCCTCCCCCAAAATGGGTCCCAGGTGCGACCCCCCCCCCTAAAAAATTGGGGACCCCCAAGGATGTGACCCCCCCCAAAAGTGACCCCTCCCCCAAAAAATGGACCCCTCCCCCAAAAATTGATTTCCCCCCCCCAAATTGGGACCACCTAAAAATATCGGTGGCCCCTCCCCCAAAAAAATGGGACCACGCCAAAAAATTGGGACCCTCCCCCCAAAAATTAGGGACCCGCCCCCAAAAATTGTCGTCGTCCCCCCCCCAAAAAATGGGACCCGCCCCCCAAAATCGCTGACCCCTCCCCCAAAAAATGGTTTGGTTCCCCCCGCCCCTCCCCCCCCCCACCGGAAGTGCGCGTTGATCGTTAGGGGGCGTGGCCAAATGGGAAGGGGCGTGGCCAAAGGAAACGGAGGGGTAAAGGACGAGGGGCGTGGCTAATGGTGGAGGGGGCGTGGCTAAAATTGGGGGCGTGGCCAAAGGCTCTCGTAGGGGTAAATGGAAGGGGGCGTGGTCAAAAGGGAATGGGGCGTGGCCAAGAGTGGGGGGGCAAAGATTTGGGGGCGTGGCCAAAGGCGCGGAGGCGCAAGGGCGGGGGGCGTGGCCAAAGAGTGAGGGGCGTGGCCAAGAGCGTGGCCGAGACTGAGGGGCAAAGGTTGGGGGCGTGGCCAAAGAGGGGCGTGGCCTAGGGTGAGGGGCAAAGGTTGTGGGCGTGGCCAAAGTGTGAGGGGCGTGGCCTAGGGTGAGGGGCAAAGGTTGGGGGCGTGGCCAAAGGTGGGGGAGGGGCGGAGGGGCAAAGGTTGGGGGCGGGGCCAAAGGTGGGGGAGGGCCGCGCTAATTAACGCTCGGGGGTAATTAATTAGAGCGCCCGGGGGTAATTAGAAGGTCCGGGGGGGGTAATTATGGGGGGGGGATAATGAGGGAGGGTGGAGGTAATTAATTAATTAGGATTGGGGGGGGGATTGGGGGGGGGCTGAGGGTTAATTAGAGGGGGGTGGGGTTAATTAGGGGAGTTTCAGCGTTAATTAGAGGAATTTGGGGTTAATTAGAGAGATTTGGGAGCGATTAGGGAGGTTTGGGGTTAATTAGACGATTTGGGGTTAATTAATGGGGTTGAGGAGTTAATTAAGGGGGTTGGGGTTAATTAGAGGATTTGGGATTAATTAGGGGGGGATTTTTGGGAATAATTGGGCTGGGAGTTAATTAGGGGGAGTTGGGGTTAATTAGGGAGGTTAAGGGGTTAATTAGGGGGATTTGAGGTTAATTAATGGGGTGTAGGGGTTAATTAGGGGGATTTGGGGTTAATTAGGGTTGTTTAGAGGTTAATTAAGTGTATTGGGGGTTGATTAATGGAGTTTAAGAGTTAATTAGGCAGGTTTGAGGGTTAATTAGGAGGGGTTGGGGGAATAATTAGGGCTGGGGGTTAATTAGGGAGGACGTTGGGTGTTAATTAGGCGGGTTGGAGTTAATTGGGGGGGAATTGGGTTAATTACGGGAAATTTGGGGTTAATTAATGAGGTTTAGGGGTCAATTAGGGGCGTTTGGTTGTTAATTAATGGGATTTGGGGTTAATTAGGGGTTTGGGGGGAAATTGGAGGGGGGTTGGGGTTAATTAGTGAGTTCCAGTGTTAATTAGGGGGGGTTGTGGTTAATTAGAGGGGTTTGGGTGTTATTAGGAGGATTTAAGAGTAAACAGGCGTTAATTAGGACGTTAATTAGTGGTCATTGGGGGCGATTAGAGATTAATTAAGGATTAATTAAGGGCCATTGGGGCAATTGGGGGCGATTAGGGCGTTAATTAGAAGATTAATTATGAGTTAATTATTTAGGATTAATTAGTGGTAATGAGGGGGTTAATTAGCGTTAATTAGTGTTAATTAGGGTTAATCAGCAGGTTAATTAGGGGTTAATTTGGAGTTCATTCGGTAATTTAGGGTTAATTAGTGGCATTGATGAGGTTAATCAGGGGATTAATTAGTGTTAATTAAGATTATTTAGGGTTAATTAGTGTCAATTGGGGTTAATCAGGAATTAATTAGTGTTAATTAAGGTTTTTTAGGGTCAATTAGCATTATTTAGGGTTAATGTGGGGGTTAATTTGAGTTAATTGAGGTTAATTAGGGTTTATTGTAGGGTTAATTAGTGTTAACTAACCTTAGTTAGTGTTAACGTTAATTAGGGTTAACCCGGGGGTTAATTAGTGTTAATTTGGGTTAACCGCGGGGGGGTTAATTAGTGTTAATTAGGGTTAACCGAGGGGGTTAATTAGGGTTAATTGCGGGGGTGTTAATTAGAGTTAACCAGAGGAGTTAATTTGGGTTAATCAGGGGTTAATTAGTGTTAATTAGGGTTAACCGCGGGGGTTAATTAGGGTTAATTCGGGGGTTAATTAATGTTAATTAGGATTAACCAGGGAGGTTAATTAGTGTTCATTAGGGTTAACCGTGGGGGGTTAATTAATGTTAATTAGGGTTAACCAGGGAGATTAATTAATGTTGATTAGGGTTATCCAGAGAGTTAATTAGTGTTAATTAGGGTTAACCGCGGGGGGTTAATTAGGGTTAATCCGGGGGGTTAATTAATGTTAATTAGGTTTAACCAGGGGGGTTAATTAGGGTTAATCCGGGGGTTAATTAGTGTTAATTAGGGTTAACCCGGGGGTTAATTAATGTTAATTAGGGTTAACCTGGGGGTTAATTAATGTTAATTAGGTTTAACCGCGGGGGTTAATTAGGGTTAACTTCGGGGGGTTAATTAATTTAATTAGGGTTAACCCGGGGGCTAATTAGTGTTAATTAGCGCTAATTGCCCCCCAGGCCATGGCGGAGCAGCCGCGGGTTCGGCGCGTGGGAATCCTCGGCTACGGCCAGCTCGGTACTGGGAGCGACTGGGATATACTGGGATGGACTGGGATTGAACTGGGATGGACTGGGGATACTGGAGTATACTGGGAATGGGACTGGGATATACTGGGATGGACTGGGATTGAACTGGGATTGAACTGGGAGGGACTGGGATGGACTGGGAGTGACTGGGAATGGATTTGGGATATACTGGGAGGGGACTGGGATGGGCTGGGATGGACTGGGAGTGTTACTGGGGACACTGGGATTGAACTGGGATGGACTGGGGATACTGGAGTATACTGGGAATGGGACTGGGATATACTGGGATGGACTGGGATTGAACTGGGATTGAACTGGGAGGGACTGGGATGGACTGGGAGTGACTGGGAATGGATTTGGGATATTCTGGGAATGGGACTGGGATATACTGGGAGGGGACTGGGATGGGCTGGGATGGACTGGGAGTGTTACTGGGGACACTGGGATTGAACTGGGATGGACTGGGAGGGACTGGGAATGGAACTGGGGATATTGGGATGGAACTGGGAGGGATTGGGAATGGATTGGGGATACTGGGATATACTGGGAATGAACTGGGAATGGGACTGGGATGGACTGAGATATACTGGGATTGAACTGGGATGGAGTGGGGGGGACTGGGATTGAACTGGGATGGAACTGGGAGGGACTGGGAGTCTTGCTGGGGATACTGGGATATTCTGGGAATGAACTGGGAATGGGACTGGGATATACTGGGATGGATGGGAATGGACTGGGAGTGAACTGGGATATACTGGGATTGAACTGGGAGGGACTGGGAGTGACTGGGAATGGACTAGGAATGGATTGGGGATACTGGGATTGAACTGGGATGGAGTGGGGGGGACTGGGAATGAACTGGGATATACTGGGATGGACTGGGATTGAACTGGGATGGAACTGGGAGGGACTGGGAGTGTTACTGGGGATACTGGGATATACTGGGAATGGGACTGGGATATACTGGGATGGACTGGGAGTGGCTGGGACTGAACTGGGATGGACTGGGAGGGACTGGGAGTGACTGGGAATGGATTTGGGATATACTGGGAATGGAATGGGAATGGGACTGGGATATACTGGGAGGGGACTGGGATGGGCTGGGATGGACGGGGAGTGTTACTGGGGACACTGGGATTGAACTGGGATGGACTGGGAATGGAACTGGGGATATTGAGATGGAACTGGGAGGGATTGGGAATGGATTGGGGATACTGGAATATATTGGGAATGAACTGGGAATGGGACTGGGATATACTGGGAGGGAACTGGGGACACTGGGGTGAACTGGGATGGGCTGGAAATGTTACTGGGGATACTGGGAATGAACTGGGGGTGTCACTGGGAGTGAACGGGGAAGGAACTAGGACTGGAACTGGGATGGACTGGGATTGAACTGGGGATACTGGGATTGAACTGGGATGGACTGGGAATGGAACCGTGAGTGTTACTGTGGATACTGGGAGTGAACTGGGAGGGACTGGGAATGGGACTGGGGACACTGGGAGTGAACTGGGAGGGACTGGGAATGGGACTGGGGACACTGGGAGGGTTACTGGGGATACTGGGCGGGACTGGGATTGAACTGGGAGTGGAACTGGAATGGAGTGAGATGGGACTAGGAATGGGACTGGGGATACTGGGATTGAACTGGGAATGGACTGGGGATACTGGGATTGAACTGGGATGGACTGGGAATGGAACTGGGAGAGACAGGAAATGGAACTGAGGTCACTGGGAAGGTTACTGGGAGGGACTGGGAATGGAACTGGGAGTGGACTGGGATGGACTGGGGATACTGGGAGGGAACTGGGAATTAACCAGGAGTGTTACTGGGGACACTGGGAATGGACTGGGAGAGACTGGGAGGGACATTGGGGACACTTGGAGACACTGGGAGGGACTGGGGATGGGACTGGGGATACTGAGATTGAACTGGGATGGACTGGGAGGGACTGGGAGGGACTGGGATGGACTGGGAGGGACTGGGATGGACTGGGAGGGACTGGGAGGGTTACTGGGGACACTGGGAGCACTGGGAGGGTCACAGGGACAGGGGGAGGAGACAGAGCTGTCCTGGGCTGTGACAGGGAGGTGACACCGATGTCCCCAATGTCCCCAGGGGTGTCCCAGGGAGGTGACACCACTGTCCCCAGTGTCCCCAGGGGGGTGACAGGGAGGGGACAAGGAGGTGACAATGATGTCCCCGATGTCCCCAGGGCAGTTCCTGGTGTCACACAGGGGTCCCAGGGAGGTGACACTGCTGTCCCCACTGTCCCCACTGTCCCCAATGTCCCCAGGGCAGTTCCTGGTGTCGCAGGGAGGTGACAATGATGTCCCCAATGTCCCCACTGTCCCCAGGGCAGTTCCTGGTGTCGCAGCTGCTGTCGCAGGGTCCCTCGCGGGGGCTGTCCCTGTCCCAGGGATGTCACAGGGGGGAGGTGACAATGATGTCCCCACTGTCCCCAGGGCAGTTCCTGGTGTCACACAAGGGTCACAGGGAGGTGACACTGCTGTCCCCAATGTCCCCAGGGCAGTTCCTGGTGTCACACAGGGGTCACAGGGAGGTGACACTGCTGTCCCCAATGTCCCCACTGTCCCCAGGGCAGTTCCTGGTGTCGCAGGGATGTCACAGGGGGGAGGTGACAATGATGTCCCCAATGTCCCCAGGGCAGTTCCTGGTGTCACACAGGGGTCACAGGGAGGTGACATTGCTGTCCCCACTGTCCCCAGGGCAGTTCCTGGTGTCGCAGCTGCTGTCGCAGGGTCCCTCGCGGGGGCTGTCCCTGTCCTTTGTGTGGGCTCGGCGCGGGGAGGCTCTGGAGGGGCTGCCCCTCCCCCTGCGCCTCGGGGACCTGCGGGACCTGCCCGCCAGGTGAGACCCAAAAATAGCCAAAATTACCCCAAAAAATATCCCAAAAATATCCACAAAATATCCCGAAAACCTGCGGGAGCTGCCTGCCAGGTGAGACCCCAAAATTACCCCAAAAATATCCTGAAAATATCCCGAAAACCTGCGGGAGCTGCCCGCCAGGTGAGACCCAAAAATGTCTAAAATTACCCCAAAAATATCCCAAAAATATCCTGAAAATATCCCGAAAACCTGCGGGAGCTGCCCGCCAGGTGAGACCCAAAAATATCCCAAAAATATCCCGAAAATATCCCAAAAATATCCCAAAAATATCCTGAAAATATCCCGAAAACCTGCGGGAGCTGCCCGCCAGGTGAGACCCAAAAATATCCCGAAAATATCCTGAAAATATCCTGAAAATATCCCAAAAATATCCCAAAAAATATCCAAAAAACCTGCAGGAGCTGCCCGCCAGGTGAGACCCAAAAATATCCAAAATTACCCCAAAAAATATCCCAAAAAAATATCCTGAAAATATCCCGAAAACCTGCGGGAGCTGCCCGCCAGGTGAGACCCCAAAATATCCAAAATTACCCAAAAAATATCCCAAAAATATCCCAAAAACCTGCGGGAGCTGCCCGCCAGGTGAGACCCCAAAATATCCAAAATTACCCAAAAAATATCCCAAAAATATCCCAAAAACCTGCGGGAGCTGCCCGCCAGGTGAGACCCAAGAATAGCCAAAATTACCCCAAAAAATATCCCAAAAATATCCTGAAAATATCCTGAAAACCTGCGGGAGCTGCCTGCCAGGTGAGACCCAAAAATATCCCAAAAATAGCCCAAAAATATCCTGAAAATATCCCAAAAATATCCTGAAAATATCCCAAAAATATCCAAAAAAATATCCAAAAAACCTGCAGGAGCTGCCCGCCAGGTGAGACCCAAAATAGCCAAAATTACCCAAAAAATATCCCAAAAATATCCTGAAAATATCCCAAAAACCTGCGGGAGCTGCCCGCCAGGTGAGACCCCAAAATATCCAAAAATAGCCAAAAATGTCCCAAAAATGTCCCAAAAATATCCTGAAAATATCCCGAAAACCTGCGGGAGCTGCCCGCCGGGTGAGACCCCAAGATACCCAAAATTACCCCAAAAATATCCTGAAAATATCCCGAAAACCTGCGGGAGCTGCCCGCCAGGTGAGACCCCAAAAATATCCAAAATTACCCAAAAAATATCCCAAAAATATCCCAAAAACCTGCGGGAGCTGCCCGGCAGGTGAGACCCAAAAAATATCCAAAAATACCCAAAAATATCCCAAAAATATACCGAAAACCTGGGGGAGCTGCCCGCCAGGTGATACCCAAAAAATATCCAAAATTACCCCAAAATACCCCAAAAATATCCTGAAAATATCCCGAAAACCTGCCCGCCAGGTGAGAGACCCAAAAATATCCAAAATATCCCAAAAATATCCTGAAAACCTGCAGGAGCAGCCCGGCAGGTGAGACCCAAAAAATATCCAAAATTACCCCAAAAATATCCTAAAAATATCCCAAAAATATTCCAAAATATCCCAAAAGTATCCCCCCCAAAATATCCCAAAAAATATCCCAAAAGTATCCCAAAAATATCCCAAAAATATTCTGAAAATACCCAAAAAATACCCCAAAAAATCCCAAAAATATCCAAAAAATATCCTGAAAACCTGCGGGAGCAGCCCGGCAGGTGAGACCCAAAAATATCCAAAATTACCCAAAAAAAATCCTGAAAAATCCTGAAAATATTCCAAAATATCCCTCCCAAAAAAATCCCAAAAAATATCCCAAAAGTATCCCAAAAGTATCCCGAAAATATCCTGAAAATACCCCAAAAATACCCCAAAAAATCCCAAAAATATCCAAAAAATATCCCGAAAATATCCTGAAAATATCCTGAAAACCTGCGGGAGCTGCCCGGCAGGTGAGACCCAAAATAGCCCAAAATACCCCAAAAATATCCCCAAAAAATCCCCAAAATATCCCAAAAATATACCAAAAATATCCTGAAAATACCCCAAAAAATCCCGAAAATATCCCCAAAAATACCCCAAAAATGTCCCCAAAATACCCCAAAATATCCGAAAAATATCCTGAAAATGTCCCAAAAGTACCCCGAAAATACAAAAAAAGTGCCCCAAAAATATCCCAAAAATATCCCCAAAACCACACCAGGACCTCCATCCCGCACTGTCCCCACAATGTCCCCGATGTCCCCAATCCCCCAATGTCCCCAACAATGTCCCCAATGTCCCTAATGTCCCTAATGCCCTCAATGTCCTCAATCCCCCAATGTCCCCAATGTCCCCATGTCCCTATGTCCCCAATGTCCCCGATGCCCTCACTGTCCCAATGTCCCCATGTCCCCAATAACCCCCCAATGTCCCCAACGTCCCCAATGTCCCCAATCCCCTCAATGTCCTCAATGTCCCCATGTCCCCTGTCCCCAATGTCCCCATCCCCCAATCCCCCAATGTCCCCATGTCCCCTGTGTCCCCAACAATGTCCCCAATGTCCCCAATGTGCTCAATGTCCCCAATCCCCCAATGTCCCCATGTCCCCTGTCCCCAATGTCCCCATCCCCCCAATGTCCCAATGTCCCCAATCCCCCCGATGTCCCCAACGATGTCCCCAATGTCCCCAGGGGTGTGGACCTGGTGGTGGAGGTGGCCCATCCGTGTGTGGCACAGGAGCACGGCGAGTTCATCCTGAGACACGCTGACTTCATGGTGACACTGGGGACATTGGGGACATTGGGGGGATTGGGGACAGTGGGGACATTGGGGACAGTGGGGACATTGGGGACAGGGGACATGGGGATGTTGCGATGTGGGATATGGGGACATTGGGGGATTGGGGACATTGAGGACATAGAGATATAGGACATGGGGACATCGGGACATTGGGGACATTGGGGACACTGGGGTTATTGGGGACATTCAGTGGGTTGGGGACATTGGGACATTGGAGGGATTGGGGGGATTGGGACATTGGGGACATTGTGGGGACATTAATGGGGACATTGAGGGCATTGGGGACATGGGGGACAGTGGGGACGTTGGGGGGATTGGGGACGTGGGGACATCCTGAGACACGCGGACTTCGTGGTGACACTGGGGACAGGGGACACTGGGGACACTGGGATATGGGATATGGGGACATTGGGGACATCGGGGGGGTTGGGGGCATCAGGGACATTGGGGACTTCATGGTGACCCTGGGGACAAGGGGACATTGGGATATGGGGACATGGGGACATCCTGAGACAGGCAGATTCCATGGTGACACTGGGGATGGGACACTGGGGACAATGGGATATGGGGACATTGGGGACATGGGGACGTTGGGACATTGGGGACATCCTGAGACAAAAGGATTTCATGGTGACACTGGGGACAGGGACAGGGGACATTGGGGACAGTGGGGGGATTGGGGACTTTGGGGACATTGGGGACATGAGGACAGGGCAGGGGGAACATGGGACAACGAGGAGGTGACAGTGGGGACACGGAGAGGGTGGGGACAGCGGGGTGGGGACATTGGGACATGGGGACAAAGGAGGGGTGGCACTGGGGACACGGAGGGGGTGGGGCGGGCTGGGCTGGAGGTGACATGTCCATGTCACCATGTCCCCGTGGGTGACATTGCCATGGCCCTGTGTCCCCATGTGAGACACTCTCAATGTCCCCAGTGATGGCCCTAGTGTCCCCAATTATGTCTCCATGTCCCCAGTGATGTCCCCAATGTCCCCAGTGATGTCCCCATTGTCCCCAGGTGGGGCCCCCCTCGGCCCTGACTGACCCCAATGATGTCCCCAATGATGTCCCCACCCCCCCAATGTCCCCAATGTCCCCAATCCCCCAATGTCCCTAATGTCCCAACATCCCCACTGTCCTCAATGTCCCCAATGTCCCAATCCCCTCAATCCCCCAATGTCCCCAACATCCCCAACGTCCCCAATGTCCCCAACGTCCCTAATGATGTCCCCAATGATGTCCCCAGCTGGGGTCCCCCTCGGCGCTGGCGGACGGTGACACCGAGCGGAGGCTGAGGGCGGCGGTGACACGCGAGGGCCACACCCTCTATGTCCCCAGGGGGGCGCTGTGGGGCTGCGAGGACATCGCGCGCATGGACAGCGCGGGGACATTGGCCGTGAGTGACACTGGGGACAATGGGGACACTGGGGGGGATGGGGACACTGGGGACAATGGGGACATTGGGGACACTGGGGGGAACGGGGATAATGGGGACACTGGGGACACTGGGGACATTGGCCGTGAGTGGCACTGGGGACATGGGGACATTGGGGACAGTGGGGATAATGAGGGGGATGGGTACAATGGGGACATTGGGGACATTGGGGCATTGGGGACATTGCCTGCATGGACAGTGCAGGGACACTGCAGGTGACACTGGGGACACTAGGGGCATTGGGGACATTGGGGACTTTGGGGACACTGGGGACATTGGGGACACTGGGGACATTGGGGATAATGGGGGCACTGGGGGGATTGGCGACATTGGGGGGGGATGGGGGGAATGGGGACAATGGGGACATTGGCCGTGAGTGGCACTGGGGACATTGGGGACACTGCAGGTGACACTGGGGATGCTGGGGGGATTGGGGACAATGGGAGGGCATTGGGGACAATGGGGACATCGCCCGCATGGACAGCGTGGGCACATTGGCGCTGAGTGGCACTGGGGACACTGGGGACAATGGGGGGAGTGGGGACACTGGGGACACTGCAGGTGACACTGGGGACACTGAGGACATTGGGGACACTGGGGACTTGGAGGACATGGGGACACTGAGGGACACCATGGGCTTGGGGACACTTCCTTACCTTGGGGACAGGGTTTGGGGACAATGCTTCAATCAGGGCCCAGGTTTGGGGACAATTCCTGACCTCGGTGACATTTTCTGGTCTTGGGGACAATGCCTCGATCAGAGCCCAGGTTTGGGGACAGTCCTTGACCTTGGGGACAGAATTTGGGGACATTTATTGACTGACCTTGGTGACACTCCCTGACCCTGTGTCCCCAATGTCCCAACGTCCCCAATGTCCCCAATGCCCCGAATGTCCCCATGTCCCCACTGTCCCCAATGTCCCCAATCCCCCAATTTCCCTAATGTTCCCAATCCCCCAATGTCCCAATGTCCCCAAATCCCCAGTGTCCCCAATGTCCCCAACGTCCCCAAATCCCCAACATCCCCAATGTCCCCAATGTCCCCAACATCCCCAACGTCCCCACAATGTCCCCGCTGTCCCCAGGCGCTGAAGGTGACAATGACCAAGGCCCCGGGCAGTTTCCGGCCGCAGGGGTGGCTCCGGGAGCGTGTGGTGGCCGCGGTGGCCTCGGGGACACGGACGGTGCTGTACGAGGGTCCCCTGCGGCCGCTGTGTCCCCTTGTCCCCAACAACGTCAACACCATGGCCGCGGCCGCGGTGGCAGCGCCAGGGCTCGGCTTTGACGGTGTCACCGCGTGCCTGGTGGCCGACCCCAGGTGTGTCACCTCCCCAATGTCACCCCAGTGTCACCTTCTGTGTCATCCCCAGTGTCACCTTCCCAATGTCACCTCCCCAGTGTCACCTGCCGGTGTCACCGCGTGCCTGGTGGCCGACCTCAGGTGTGGCACCCTCCGTGTCACCTCCCAGTGTCACCCCCGCTGTCACCCCTGGTGTCACTTTCTGTGTCATCCCCAATGTCACCTCCCAGTGTCACCTTCTGTGTCATGTCCTTGTGTCACCTTCTGTGTCATCCCCAGTGTCACCTTCCCAATGTCACCTCCCCAATGTCACCTCCCGGTGTCACCTCCTGCCTGGTGGCCGACCTCAGGTGTGTCACCTCTCAGTGTCACTTTCTGTGTCACCTCCTGTGTCATGTCCTTGTGTCACCCCAATGTCACCTTCTGTGTCACCTCCCCAATGTCACCTCCCGGTGTCACCGCGTGCCTGGTGGCCGACCCCAGGTGTGGCACCCTCCGTGTCACCTCCCAGTGTCACCCCCGCTGTCACCCCTGGTGTCACCTTCTGTGTCATCTTCTTGTGTCACCTCCCCACTGTCACCTTCCTGTGTCACCCTCAGTGCCACCTCCCTGTGTCACCTCCTGTGTCACCTCCTGTGTCACCTCCCCAGCATCACCCCCAGTGTTACATTCTGTGTCATCCCCAATGTCACCTCCCAGTGTCACCTTCTGTGTCACCGCCTGCCTGGTGGCCGACCCCAGGTGTGCCACCTGTGTCACCTCCCCAATGTCACCTCAGTGTCACCTTCTGTGTCATGTCCTTGTGTCACCTTCTGTGTCATCCCCAGTGTCACCTTCCCAATGTCACCTCCCCAATGTCACCTCCTGGTGTCACTTCCTGCCTGGTGGCCGACCTCAGGTGTGTCACCTCTCAGTGTCACTTTCTGTGTCACCTCCTGTGTCATGTCCTTGTGTCACCCCAATGTCACCTTCTGTGTCACCTCCCCAATGTCACCTCCCGGTGTCACCGTCTGCCTGGTGGCCGACCCCAGGTGTGGCACCCTCCGTGTCACCTCCCAGTGTCACCCCCGCTGTCACCCCTGGTGTCACCTTCTGTGTCATCTTCTTGTGTCACCTCCCCACTGTCACCTTCCTGTGTCACCCTCAGTGCCACCTCCCTGTGTCACCTCCTGTGTCACCTCCTGTGTCACCTCCCCAGCATCACCCCCAGTGTTACATTCTGTGTCATCCCCAATGTCACCTCCCAGTGTCACCTTCTGTGTCACCGCCTGCCTGGTGGCCGACCCCAGGTGTGCCACCTGTGTCACCTCCCCAATGTCACCTCAGTGTCACCTTCTGTGTCATGTCCTTGTGTCACCTTCTGTGTCATCCCCAGTGTCACCTTCCCAATGTCACCTCCCCAATGTCACCTCCTGGTGTCACTTCCTGCCTGGTGGCCGACCTCAGGTGTGTCACCTCTCAGTGTCACTTTCTGTGTCACCTCCTGTGTCATGTCCTTGTGTCACCCCAATGTCACCTTCTGTGTCACCTCCCCAATGTCACCTCCCGGTGTCACCGCGTGCCTGGTGGCCGACCCCAGGTGTGGCACCTGTGTCACCTTCTGTGTCACCCTGTCACCCCCAGTGTCACCTCCTGGTGTCACCTCCCCAGTGTCACCTTCTGTGTCATGTCCTTGTGTCACTTCCAGTGTCACCTCCCAGTGTCACCTTCTGTGTCACCTCCCAATGTCACCTCCCGGTGTCACCGCGTGCCTGGTGGCCGACCTCAGGTGTGGCACCTGTGTCACCTCCCCAATGTCACCCCAGTGTCACCTTCTGTGTCATGTCCTTGTGTCACCTTCTGTGTCATCCCCAGTGTCACCTTCCCAATGTCACCTCCCCAATGTCACCTCCCGGTGTCACCGCGTGCCTGGTGGCCGACCTCAGGTGTGGCACCTCTCAGTGTCACTTTCTGTGTCACCTCCTGTGTCATGTCCTTGTGTCACCCCAATGTCACCTTCTGTGTCACCTCCCCAATGTCACCTCCCGGTGTCACCGCGTGCCTGGTGGCCGACCCCAGGTGTGGCACCTGTGTCACCTTCTGTGTCACCCTGTCACCCCCAGTGTCACCTCCTGGTGTCACCTCCCCAGTGTCACCTTCTGTGTCACCTCCCCAATGTCACCTCCCAGTGTCACCGCGTGCCTGGTGGCCGACCTCAGGTGTGCCACCTGTGTCACCTTCTGTGTCACCCTCAGTGTCATCCCCAGTGTCACCTTCTGTGTTACCTTTTGGTGTCATCTCCCAGTGTCACCTCCCCAATGTCACCTCCCGGTGTCACCGCGTGCCTGGTGGCTGACCCCAGGTGTGTCACCAGTGTCACCTCCCAGTGTCACCTCCTGTGTCACCTATGTCACCTTCTGTGTCATCTCCCTGTGTCACCCTCCTGTGTCACCCTCAGTGTCATCCCCAGTGTCACCTCCTCTGTCACCTTCTGTGTCAGGTTCTTGTGTCACCACCCAGTGTCACCTCCCAGTGTCACCTCCCAGTGTCACCTCCCAGTGTCACCCCCAATGCCACCTCCCTGTGTCACCTTCTGTGTCACCTCCCCACTGTTACCTCCCCATGTCACCTACCCAATGTCACCTTCTGTGTCACCTCCTGTGTCACCTCCCGGTGCCACCTCCCCAGTGTCACCTCCCAATGCCACCCCCGGTGCCACCTCCCTGTGTCCCCTCACTGTCCCCGCGCTGTCCCCGCAGTGTCCCCGACTGGCACATCGTGGACGTGGAGGTGACCGCGGTGGCCGAGGGTGGCCGCGCCCTGAGTGTCACCAGCAGCCGCCGCAACCCCGCGGGGGTCGGGGCTGTCACCGGCAGCGCCACCCGCCACAGCTTCTGGAGCAGCGTCCTCGGTGTGTCCCCAATGTCCCCTGTGTCCCCAAAGCGTCCCCGATGTCCCCAATGTCCCCACGGTCACTCTGTGCCCTCCTCCCGCAGCTTGCACCGGACACGGCGGCTGCGTCAAGCTCTGCTGAGCCCGCGGGGACCGCGACACGCCGGGGACACCTCGGGGACACTTTGGGGACACCTCGGGGACACCGCGGCGACAATAAAACTCTCCCCAGGCCCTGCGGTGGTGGCGACCTTCTTGTCATGGCGGCGCGGTCGCCCCGCGCGCTGATTGGCTGAAGCGCCGCGCGGGGCACGACGGGAGGAAGGGCGCTCGCCGCTGATTGGCTAGCGTGGGGGGCGCAAAGCATGACGGGAGGAGGGGCAGAGCGCTGATTGGCTCACTGCGCGCGCGGTGTGATGGGAAAAGGCTCGGCGGGCTCTGATTGGTCGCCGCGGCGCGGGGCATGACGGGAGTTGTAGTTGCGGCCTGAGGGGGGAGCGGCCGCCATGGCCCCGGAGGACGCGCGGGGTGAGCGGGGGGAGATTTTGGGGGGTCCCGGGGGGTCCCGAGGGGGCTCGGGGGGTGCAGGAGGGCCTAGGGGTGTTTTTTGGGGGGCAGGAAGGGTTTGAGGGGTGGGGGGAGGCAGAGGCCGCGCCGAGGGCCCGAGAGAGGCTGCGTAGGCCTGGGGGTGTTTTGGGGGGTCCCGGGGGTCTTTAGGAGGGGCTTTGAGGGGATCCTGAGGGAGTTTTGGGGGGTCTCGGGGGGGGTCACAAAGTTTGGGGGGGTCTGAGAGAGGTGGGGACAATTTGGGGGGTCCTGGGGGGAATTTGGGGGGGCTCAAGGTGGGCTCGGGGTTCTAGGGGGGTCCTGGGGAGGACTTTAGGAGTTCCAGGAATTTTTTGGGGGGAGGGGTCCTGGGGGGGATTTGGGGGTCCTGGAATTTTGGGGAAGGTCCTGGAATTTTGGTGGGGGGGGGGGGGTCCTGGGGGGGATTTGGGGGTCCTGGAATTTTGGGGAGGGGGTCCTGGAGGGCATTTGGGGCTCCAGGGGGGGATTTGGGGGGGGTCCCAAAATTTGGGGAGAGGTCCCGGGATGTCCCTTTTTAATCTTCCCCCTCTCCCCTGTGTCCCCACAGCCCCCCAGGCCTCGCCCCCCTCCCCAAATAATTCGGGGGAGGGTCCCCCCGATTTGGGGAAAGGTCCCCCCGATCCGCATGAGGCTCCCCCCGATTTGGGGAAGGGTCTCCCCGATTTGGGGGCGATCCCGGGGGGGATTTGGGGATCCTAGAATTTTGGGGAGGGGTCCTGGGGTGGATTTGGGGGTTCCTGGAATTTTGGGGAGGGGGTCCTAGGATTGTGGGGGGTCCTGGAATTTTTGTGGGGGGATTTGGGGGTCATGGAATTCGGGGGGGGGGGGGGGGATTTAAGGGGTCCAGGAATTTTGGGTGGGGGTCCCGGAAGGTCCCATTTTAACCTCCCCTCTCTCTCCACAGCCCCCCAGGCCTCGCCCCCCTCCCCAAATAATTCGGGGGAGGCTCCCCCCGATTTTGGGGGCGTCCCGGGGGGGATTTGGGGCTCCTGGAATTTTGGGGAGGGGGTCCTGGAATTCTTGGGGGGGGATTTGGGGGGTCCAGGAATTTTGGGTGGGAGGTCCTGGGGGTCATTTGGGGGATCCTGGAATTTTGGGGAGGGGGTCCTGGAGGGCATTTGGGGCTCCAGGGGGGAATTTGGGGGATCCAGGAATTTTGGGTGGGGGTCCCGGAAGGTCCCATTTTAACCTCCCCTCTCTCCCCACAGCCCCCCAGACCTCATCCCCTTCCCCAAATAATTCGGGGGAGGGTCCCCCCGATTTGGGGAAGGGTCTCCCCGATTTGGGGGCGATCCCGGGGGGGATTTGGGGATCCTAGAATTTTGAGGAGGGGTCCCGGGGTGGATTTGGGGGTTCCTGGAATTTTGGGGAGGGGGTCCTAGGATTGTGGGGGGTCCTGGAATTTTTGTGGGGGGATTTGGGGGTCATGGAATTCGGGGGGGGGGGATTTGGGGGGTCCAGGAATTTTGGGTGGGTGGTCCTGGAAGGTCCCATTTTAACCTCCCCTCTCTCCCCACAGCCCCCCAGGCCTCGCCCCCCTCCCCAAATAATTCGGGGGAGGGTCCCCCCGATTTGGGGAAAGGTCCCCCCGATCCGGATGAGGCTCCCCCCGATTTGGGGGAGGGTCTCCGGGATTTGGGGGGGGTCCCGGGGGGGCTGTACCACGAGCGGCAGCGCCTGGAGCTCTGTGCTCTCCACGCTCTCAACAACCTCCTGCAGCAGCCCTGGCTCAGCAAGGCCCAGGCCGACGCCATCTGCCGCCGGTGAGACCCCAGACCCAATTCGGGGGGGCGTGGGGAGGGGGGTTTGGGGGTCGTGGGAGGCTTTGGGGGGCGTGGGGAGGGGGTTTGGGGGTCCCCAGGGGTGTTCCGGAGGGGTTCCTGAATTTGGGGAGGGGTCCCGGGGATGGTTTCCCGAATTAGGGGAGGGGTCCCGGGGGTGTTACCTGAATTTGGGGAGGGGTCTTGGGGGGAATTGGGGTCCCCAGGGGTGTTCCAGAGGCGTTTCTGAATTTGGGGAGGGGTCTGGGGGGATTTGGGGTGTCCCAGGGAGGGTTTCCCAAATTTGGGGAGGGGTCCCAGGGAAGGGTTCCTAAATTTTGGGAGGGGTCTTGGGGGGTTTGCGGTGTCCCAGGGAGGGTTTCCCAAATTTGGGGAGGGGTCCCAGGAAAGGGTTCCTAAATTTTGGGAGGGGTCTTGAGGGGTTTGGGGTGTCCCAGGGAGGGTTTCCCAAATTTGGGGAGGGGTCCCAGGGAAGGGTTCCTAAATTTTGGGAGGGGTCTTGGGGGGTTTGGGGTGTCCCAGGGAGGTTTCTCGAATTAGGGGAGGGGTCCCGGGGGTGTTACCTGAATTTGGGGAGGGGTCTTGGGGGGAATTGGGGTCCCCAGGGGTGTTCCAGAGGCGTTTTTGAATTTGGGGAGGGGTCTGGGGGGATTTGGGGTGTCCCAGGGAGGGTTTCCTAAATTTGGGGAGGGGTCCCAGGGAGGGTTTCCTAAATTTTGGGAGGGGTCCCGGGGATGGTTTCCCAAATTAGGGGAGGGGTCCTGGGGGGATTTTCCGAATTTGGGGAGGGGTCTGGGGGGTTTGGGGTGTCCCAGGGAGGTTTCTCGAATTAGGGGAGGGGTCCCGGGGGTGTTACCTGAATTTGGGGAGGGGTCTTGGGGGGAATTGGGGTCCCCAGGGGTGTTCCAGAGGCGTTTTTGAATTTGGGGAGGGGTCTGGGGGGATTTGGGGTGTCCCAGGGAGGGTTTCCCAAATTTGGGGAGGGGTCCCAGGGAAGGGTTCCTAAATTTTGGGAGGAGTCTTGGGGGGTTTGCGGTGTCCCAGGGAGGGTTTCCTAAATTTGGGGAGGGGTCTTGAGGGGTTTGGGGTGTCCCAGGGAGGTTTCCCGAATTAGGGGAGGGGTCCTGGGGGGATTTTCCGAATTTGGGGAGGGGTCTGGGGGGTTTGGGGTGTCCTGGGGAGGGATTCCTAAATTAGGGGAGGAGTCCCAGGGGTGTTTCCCGAATTAGGGGAGGGGTCTGGGGTCCCTCCCGAATTTTGGGAGGGGTCTTGGGGTCCCAGGGGCTTCCCAGGGAGAGTTTCCTAAATTTGGGGAGGGGTCCTGGGGGTGTTTCCCAAATTTGGGGGGGGGGTCTTGGGGGGTTTGAGGGGCTCAAGGAGGGTTTCCTAAATTTGGGGAGGGGTCCCAGGGAGGGGTTCCTAAATTTGGGGAGGGGTCCCAGGGAGGGTTTCCTAAATTTTGGGAGGGGTCTTGGGGGGTTTGGGGTGTCCCAGGGAGGTTTCCCGAATTAGGGGAGTGGTCCCAGGGGTGTTACCTGAATTTGGGGAGGGGTCTGGGGGGTTGAGGGGCTCGGGGAGGGGTTCCTGAATTTGGGGAGGGGTCTGGGGAGATTTGGGGTGTCCCAGGGAGGGTTTCCCAAATTTGGGGAGGGGTCCCAGGGAAGGGTTCCTAAATTTTGGGAGGGGTCTTGGGGGTTTGGAGGGGTCCCGGGGGTGTTACCTGAATTTGGGGAGGGGTCTGGGGGGTTTGAGGGGCTCGGGGAGGGGTTCCTGAATTTGGGGAGGGGTCTGGGGAGATTTGGGGTGTCCTGGGGGTTTCTCGAATTTGAGGAGGGGTCCCGGGGATGGTTTCCCGAATTTGGGGAGGGGTCCCGGGGACGGGTTCCTGAATTTGGGGAGGGGTCTGAGGTCCCGGGGGGGGTTTCCTGAATTTGGGGAGGGGTCCCAGGGAGAGCTTTCTGAATTTGGGGAGGGGTCCTGGTGGAAGGAGTTCCCGAATTTGGGGAGGGGTCCTGGGGGCTTTCCTAAATTTGGGGAGGGGTCTGAGGGATGGTTTCCCGAATTAGGGGAGGGGTTTGGGGTCCCTCCCGAATTTGGGGAGGGGTCCCGGGGGATTTCCTGAATTTGGGGAGGGGTCTTGGGGGGTTTGAGGGGCTCGGGGGGGGGTTCATGAATTTGGGGAGGGGTCTTGGGGATTTCCCGAATTAGGGGAGGGGTCCTGGGGGGGACTTCCTGAATTTGGGGAGGGGTCTTGGGAATTTGGGGTCTTCGGGAGCGGGTCCTGAATTAGGGGAGGGGTCTGGGGTCGCTCCCGAATTTGGGGAGGGGTCCCAGGGATGGTTTCCCGAATTAGGGGAGGGGTCTGGGGTCCCGGGGAATTTGGGGAGGGGTCTCTCCCGAATTTGGGGCGGGGTCTGTCCCGAATTTGGGGAGGGGTCCCGAGAGTGTTTCCCCAATTTGGGGCGGGGTCTGTCCGGATTTGGGGCGGGGTCTCTCCCCAATTTGGGGAGGGGTCTTGGGGGATTTGGGGTCTTCGGGAGCGGGTCCTGAATTAGGGGAGGGGTCTGGGGTCCCGGGGAATTTGGGGAGGGGTCCCGGGGGTGTTTCCCGAATTTGGGGCGGGGTCTGTCCCCAATTTGGGGAGGGGTCTCACCCTAGCCCCTCCCCCAGGCTGGCCCCGGGCTCGCTGCCCAACCCCCACCGCAGCCCCTGGGGCACAGGGAACTATGACGTCAACGTCGTCATGGCAGCGCTGGGGACACGCGGGCTGGCGGCTGTGTGGTGGGACAAGAGACGGTGAGACCCCTCCCCAAATTCGGGGCGGACCCCTCCCCAAATTCTGGGACCCCTCCCCAAATTTGAGGCCTCTATGAGACCCCCACCCCAAATTAGAGAGCCTTTTGTGACTCCAAACCCAACTGGGGAGCTCTCAAATTATCCTGGGCTGGCGGCTATGGGGTGAGACAAGCGGTGGTGAGACCCCTCCCCAAATTTTGGGACCCCCCCGAGACCCCTCCCCAAATTTTGGGCCCTCCTAGGGACCCCCACCCCAAATTTGAGACCTCTATGAGACCCCCACCCCAAATTAGAGACCTTTTTGTGACTCCAAACTCAATTGGGGAGCTCTCAAATTGTCCTGGGCTGGCGGCTATGGGGTGGGACAAGTGGCGGTGAGACCCCTCCCCAAATTCGGGGTGGACCCCTCCCCAAATTTTGGGACCCCCCCGAGACCCCTCCCCAAATTTTGGGCCCTCTCTGGGACCCCCTCCCCAAATTTGAGATCTCTATGAGACCCCCAACCCAATTGGAGAGCTCTCTAATTCTCACTGTCACGTTGGGGTTGGTGGCCTGGAGGTGGGACAAGAGACGGTGAGACCCCTCCCCAAATTATGGGATGGACCGCCGAGACCCCTCCCCAAATTTTGGGCCCTCCTAGGGACCCCCACCCCAAATTTGAGACCTCTGTGAGACCCCCACCCCAAATTAGAGACCTTTTTGTGACTCCAAACCCAATTGGGGAGCTCTCAAATTGTCCTGGGCTGGCGGCCATGGGGTGGGACAAGCGGTGGGTGAGACCCCTCCCCAAATTCGGGACGGACCCCTCCCCAAATTCTGGGACCCCCTCCCCAAATTTTGGAATCTCCCCGGGACCCCTCCCCAAATTGAAGATCTCTCTGACACCCCCAACCCAATTGGTGACCTCTCGAATTTTTCCTTTCTCTCAGAATGTATTGAGAAAAGCAATGGTGAGACCCCTTCCCAAATTGGGAACGGACCACTCCCCAAATTGGGAACAACTCCCTGGGACCCCTCCCCAAATTTTGTGCTCCCCCGGGACCCCCTCCCCAAATTTGAGACCTCTCTGAGACACCCAACCCAATTGGGGACCTCTCCAGTTTCTCCTTTTTTTTGGCATATATTGGGAAAAGTGGTGGTGAGACCTCTCCCCAAATTAGGGAAAAAACCCCCAAGACCCCTCCCCAAATCTGGGACAGCCTCTAGGACCCCTCCCCAAATTCTGGAATCCCCCTGGGACCCCACCCCAGATTTTGGGCCCCCCCGGGACCCCCTCCCCAAATTTGAGACCTCCCCAGGACCCCCAACCCAAGTGCCCCCCTCCCCCAAACCCCCCTTATCCCACTGCCCTCAATAACCCCAAACACCACCGGGACCCCTCCCCACTAACCGAGCGTGATGTCATCGTGACGTCATCAATGACGTCACCGCCGTGACGTCACCCGCAGCCCCCTGGAGCAGCTGTCCCTGCCCCACGTCCTCGATTTCCTGCTCAATGTCCCCTCGGGGGTGGCACTGTGCCACACCCACTGACCCCAAACACCACCGGGACCCCTCCCCACTAACCGAGTGTGACGTCATCGTGACGTCATCGTGACGTCACCGCCGTGATGTCACCCGCAGCCCCCTGGAGCGGCTCTCCCTGCCCCACGTGCTGGGCTTCCTGCTGAACGTGCCCTCGCAGGTGAGGCTGGGGGCGCTGGCGCTGCCCCTGCGCCGCCCGCACTGGCTGGGGGTGCGGCGCCTGGGGGGCACCTTCTACAACCTGGACTCCAAACTGCCCGCGCCCGCCGCCATCGGCGCCGAGACCGAGCTCAGGTGAGCGCCCAGGTGTGCCCAGGTGTGTGTGTGGATGTGCCCAGGTGTGCGTGTGAATATCCTCAGGTGAGCGCCCAGGTGTGCCCAGGTGTGTGTGTGAATATCCTCAGGGGAGTGCCCAGGTGTGTGTGTGGATGTGCCCAGGTGTACCTCCAGGTGAGCACCCAGGTGTGCCCAGGTGTGTGTGTGGATGTGCCCAGGTGTGTGTGTGTGGATGTGCCCAGGTGTGCCCTCGCAGGTGCTCAGGGTGTGGCGCCTGGGGGGCACCTTCTACAACCTGGACTCCAAACTGCCCGCGCCTGCTGCCATCGGCACCGAGACCGAGCTCAGGTGAGCGCCCAGGTGTGCCTTCAGGTGTGCCCAGGTGTGCCCAAGTGTGTGGGTGTGCCCAGGTGTGCGTGTGAATATCCTCAGGTGAGTGCCCAGGTGTGTGTGGATAGCCCCAGGTGAGTGTGGATATCCTCATGTGTGTGGCCCAGGTGTGCCCAGGTGTGTGTGTGTGTGAATATTCTCAGGTGAGTATCCAGGTGTGTGTCTCAGGTGTGCTCCCATGTGTGCCAAGGGGTGTGTGTGGATATGCCTAGGTGTGCCCAGGTGTGTGTGTGGATATCCTCAGGTGAGTGCCCAGGTGTGCCTCATGTGTGCTCTCAGGTGTGCCCAGGTGTGTGTGTGGATATCCTCAGGTGAGTGCCCAGGTGTGCCCGCAGGTGTGCCCAGGTTTGTGTGTGTGGATATGCCCAGGTGTGCCCCCAGGTGTGTGTGTGGATATCCCCAGGTGAGTGTCCAGGTGTGTGCCCCAGGTGTGCCTCATGTGTGCTCTCAGGTGTGCCCAGGTGTGTGCCCAGGTGTGTGTGTGGATATCCTCAGGTGTGCCCAGGTGTGTGTGTGGACATGCCCAGGTGTCTCCTCAGGTGTGCCCCCAGGTGTGTGTGTGAATATCCTCAGGTGAGTGCCCAGGTGTGTGCCCCATGTGTGCCCTCAGGTGTGCCCAGGTGTGTGTGTGGATATCCCCAGGTGTGCCCCCAGGTGTGCCCAGGTGACACCTGTGTGTCCCCAGGCAGTTCCTGCGGGCGGCGCTGGCCAAAGGACCCTCGGAGCTGTTCCTGGTGGTGCCGCAGGACGTGGAGGAGACAGGGGCGTGGCTGAGGCCCGAGTGACACCTGGGGACACCTTGGGACACCTGAGTGACACCTGGGGACACCTGAGTGACACCTGGGGATACCTGACACCTGGGGACACACCTGGACATGCCTGGGGACACCTGGACATACCTGGGGACACCTGAGTGACACCTGAGTGACACCTGAGTGACACCTGGGGATACCTGAGTGACACCTGGGGATACCTGAGTGACACCTGAGTGACACCTGGGGACACCTGAGTGACACCTGGGGACACCTGAGTGACACCTGGGGATACCTGAGTGACACCTGAGTGACACCTGGGGACACCTGAGTGACACCTGGGGATACCTGAGTGACACCTGAGTTACACCTGGGGACACCAGAGTGACACCTGGGGACACCTGAGTGACACCTGGGGACACCTCAGTGGCACCTGGGGACACCTGAGTGACACCTGGGGATACCTGAGTGACACCTGAGTGACACCTGGGGACACCTGAGTGACACCTGAGTGACACCTGGGGACACCTGAGTGACACCTGGGGATACCTGACACCTGGGGACACACCTGGACATGCCTGGGGACACCTGGACATACCTGGGGACACCTGAGTTACACCTGGGGACACCAGAGTGACACCTGGGGACACCTTGGGACACCTGAGTGACACCTGGGGATACCTGAGTGACACCTGAGTGACACCTGGGGATACCTGAGTGACACCTGAGTGACACCTGGGGACACACCTGGACATGCCTGGGGACACCTGGACATACCTGGGGACACCTGAGTGACACCTGAGTGACACCTGAGTGACACCTGGGGATACCTGAGTGACACCTGGGGATACCTGAGTGACACCTGAGTGACACCTGGGGACACCTGAGTGACACCTGGGGACACCTGAGTGACACCTGGGGATACCTGAGTGACACCTGAGTGACACCTGGGGACACCTGAGTGACACCTGGGGATACCTGAGTGACACCTGAGTTACACCTGGGGACACCAGAGTGACACCTGGGGACACCTGAGTGACACCTGGGGACACCTCAGTGGCACCTGGGGACACCTGAGTGACACCTGGGGATACCTGAGTGACACCTGAGTGACACCTGGGGACACCTGAGTGACACCTGAGTGACACCTGGGGACACCTGAGTGACACCTGGGGATACCTGACACCTGGGGACACACCTGGACATGCCTGGGGACACCTGGACATACCTGGGGACACCTGAGTTACACCTGGGGACACCAGAGTGACACCTGGGGACACCTTGGGACACCTGAGTGACACCTGGGGATACCTGAGTGACACCTGAGTGACACCTGGGGATACCTGAGTGACACCTGAGTGACACCTGGGGACACACCTGGACATGCCTGGGGACACCTGGACATACCTGGGGACACCTGAGTGACACCTGAGTGACACCTGAGTGACACCTGGGGACACCTGAGTGACACCTGGGGACACACCTGGACATGCCTGGGGACACCTGGACATACCTGGGGACACCTTGGGACACCTGAGTGACACCTGAGTGACACCTGGGGACACCTTGGGACACCTGAGTGACACCTGGGGACACCTGAGTGACACCTGAGTGACACCTGGGGACATCTAAGGGCATCTGGGAACACCTGAGGATATCCACACACACACCTGGGGACACCTGGAGACATCTAAGGATACCTGAGTGACACCTGGGGATACCTGGGGACACACCTGGACATGCCTGGGGACAGCTGGGGACATGTGGACACACCTGGGGACACACCTGGACACACCTGGATACACCTGGGGACACCTGAGAGACATCTGAGAATACCTGGGGACATCTAGACACACCTGGACACCTTGAGACACATGAGGACACCTGAGGACATCTGGGGACACACCTGGACACGCCTGAGGACACCTGAGTGACAGCTGGGGACACACCTGGGGACTCCTGAGTGACACGTGAGGACATCTGAGGACACCTGAGGGATACCTGGGGACATCTGTGGACACTTGGACATACTTGGGGACACGTGAGTGACATTTTGGGACACCTGAGGATACCTGAGGAATATCTGGGGACACCTGGGGATATCCACACACACACCTGGGGACACCTGGAGACATCTAAGGATACCTGAGTGACACCTGGGGACACCTGAGTGACACCTGGGGGCACCTGAGTGATGTCTGGGGACATCTAAGGACATCTGGGGACACCTGGACACACCTGGGGACACCTGAGTGACATCTGGGGACACCTGGGGACATGTGGACACACCTGGGGACACCTGAGGGATATCTAAGAACACCTGAGGGACAGCTAAGCACACCTGAGGACACACCTGGACACACCTGGGGACACCTGAGGGACATCTGGACACGGCTGGGTACACCTGGCCACACCTGGGGACACACCTGGGGACACCTGAGGACACCTGGGGACACCTGAGGGTGGCAGCGCTGCGTTTTGCCGGGAAATCATCGAATTTTGGGGGATTTCCCACCGAATTTTGGGGCATTTCCGCCAAATTTTGGGGAATTTTGCGACAAATTTTGGGGGATTTCTTGGGAAATCACTGACTTTTGGGGCATTTCCCGGGAAATCGCCAAATTTTGGGGGATTTCCTGCGAAATCGCTCAATTTTGGAGAATTTCCCGCCGAGTTTTGGGGGATTTCCTGTCAAATTTTGGGAGATTTCCCAGGAAATCGCTGAATTTTGGAGGATTTCCCACCAAATTTTGGGGGATTTCCTGGGAAATTGCCAAATTTTGGGGGATCTCCCAACAAATTTTGGGGGATTTTCAGCAAAATCACCAAAATTTGAGGGATTTCCCGCCACATTTGGCCGGGAAATTGCGGCCAAATTGTGGATTCCCGGGAAATCGCTGAATTTTGGAGAATTTCCCACCGAGTTTTCCTGTGAAATTGCAGAATTTTGGGGGGTTTCCCAGGAAATAGCCGAATTTTTGAGGACTTTCCAGGAAATTGCCAAATTTTGGGGGATTCCCCGGGAAATTGCTAAATTTTGGGGTATTTCCTGCCAAATTTTGAGAAATTTCCCACTGTATTTGGCCAGGAAATCACTGAATTTTGGGGGATTTCCTTCTGCAATTTGCCAGGAAATTGCCGAATTTGGGGGATTTTCCAGGAAATCACTTGAGTTTTGGGGGATTTTCTGGGAAATTGCCAAATTTTGGAGGATTTCCTGCCACGATTTGCCGGGAAATCGCCGAATTTTGGGGGATCCCTTAAATCCTCCCCCCAAAAAAAAAAAAGATTAAAAGCGATGGTTTGCAGTTCTGTGTCTTTGTGTTTGTCTTTTCCGGATGGAAAAATCCCAATATCCTCGATTTTCATCCCAAATTCTGCCAAAATCCCCAAATTTTGCAACAAAATTCCCAAATTCTGCCCCAAAATCCCTGAATTTCGCCAAAAAATTCCCACATTCTGCCCCAAAATCCCTGAATTTTGACCCCAAATCTAAATTCTGCCCCAAAATCCCCGAATTTCGCCACAAATTTCCCAAATTCCGCCACAAAATTGCTGAATTTCGCAAAAAAATTCCCACATTCTACCCCAAATCCCTGAATTTTGGCCCCAAATCCAAATCCTGCCCCAAAATCCCCGAATTTCGCTGCAAAATCCCCGAATTCTGCCCCAAAATCCCTGAATTTTGGCCCCAAATCCAAATTCTGCCCCAAAATCCCCGAATTTCGCCCCAAAATCCCCGAATTTCGCTCCTAAATCCACAAATATCACCCAAAACCACCCAAATTTTACCCGCAAATCCCACAATTCCACCACAAAATTGATCTTCTCACCAAAATCCTGTTCTTCCTTCCCAAAAACCTTTATTCCTCCTCAAAATCCCCGAAATTCGCCCCAAAAATCCCCAAATTTAACCAAAAAATCGCCAATTTCTCATAACGCCGGCGGCGGGAAAAACCTCGGCGGGGGCGTTGCCACCAAAGAGCCGCGCTCTGATTGGCTCTCCGTTTTGATTGACATCTCTACCAGCCAATCACACAGTGGCCAATGGCTACGGAGCGCCGCACAGGTCAAATAGCTTCGAATTTCGCCGCAAAATCTCAGTTCGACACATAAATCCTCCCATTTCCGCCCAGAAATCGCGGATTCCACCCCAAAATCCCGGAATTTTACCCCAAAATTCCACGCCAAAATCCCGGAATTTTTCCCCCACAGCACCGGAGCGTGAGGGGAGAAAGACGGAGGCGTTCCCACCCCTGAGCCGTGCTCTGATTGGCTCTCCTGTTTGATTGACACTCTCTCCGGGCCCGCTCCGCCAATCAGCGCGCCGCGCGGGAGCTCTGGTGGCCTCCGGCCCTGCGCAGGCCAAAATCCCAAATTTAACCACGGAATCCCCGAGTTTCGCCCCAAAATCCCCGAATTTTTTTCCCAAAACGCCAAAATCCTTCCCAAAATCCCTGATTTTCACCCCAAAGTCCCTGAATTTTACCCCCAAATCCCCGAATTTCACCCCAAAATCCCTGAATTCCACCCCAAAATCCCTAAATTTCACCCCAAAATCCCGGAATTCCAACGCAAAATCCTCAATTTCCACCCCTAACTGCGCCGGAGCGTGAGGGGAGAAAGAGGGAGGCGTTCCCACCCCTGAGCCGCGCTCTGATTGGCTCTCCTGTTTGATTGACACTCTCTCCGGGCCCGCTCCGCCAATCAGCGCGCGGCGCGGGGGCTCGGGGGCTCCAGCTCTGCGCAAGTCAAAAATCGCAGCATTTACCCCCCGAAATCCCTGAGTTTCGCCCCAAAATCCCGGAATTCCTTCCCCAAAACCGCGAATTCCACCCCAAAATCCCTGAATTCCACCCCAAAATCCCTAAATTTCACCCCAAAATCCCTGAATTCCACCGCAAAATCCTCAATTTCCACCCCTAACTGCGCCGGAGCGTGAGGGGAGAAAGAGGAAGGCGTTCCCACCCCTGAGCCGCGCTCTGATTGGCTCTCCAATTTGATTGACACCCTCTCCGGGCCCGCTCCGCCAATCAGCGCGCGGCGCGGGGGCTCGGGAGCTCCAGCTCTGCGCAAGTCAAAAATCGCAGCATTTACCCCCCGAAATCCCTGAGTTTCGCCCCAAAATCCCGGAATTCTTTCCCCAAAACCGCGAATTCCACCCCAAATTCCCGGAATTTCACCCCAAAATCCCCAACTTCCACTCCTAAACCACTCTCCCCCACAGCACAGGAGCGTGAGGAGGAAAAAAGTGGGCGTTTCCGTCCCTGAACCGCGCTCTGATTGGCTCTCCTGTTTGATTGACATCGTCTCCGGGCCCGTTCCGCCAATCAGCGCTCGGCACGGGAGTTCTGGTGGCGCCGGCGCAGTGCTGTTCCCGGCCCTCCCTGGTGGTCTAGTGGTTAGGATTCGGCGCTCTCACCGCCGCGGCCCGGGTTCGATTCCCGGTCAGGGAAAAAGTTCCATTTTTATTTATTTTTATTTTTTCCCGCTTCCGATTTTTTCCGTTTCTTTTCCTTCTCTCGCAGTCAGCTTTGGCGTTGCGTTTTAAAATGATTGATTTAAGGAAAAAACAACAACAAAAAAAAAAAAAGGCGTTGTGAGGCGGAAAAAAAGGCGACATCGCTGTCGCGAGAGCGTCGCGCCACCGCGGAGGCACCGCTGGGATTCGAACCCAGGATCTCCTGTTTACTAGACAGGCGCTTTAACCAACTAAGCCACGGCGCCGCGCGCTGGCCCCGCGCGCCTCGAGCCTTATCAGGGCACGGCCACGCCCCCGCCCGCGCTGGGAGCCCCAAATCCCCTCCCCCCTGATTTATTTTATTTTATTTTATTGTATTGTATTTTATTTTATTTTATTTTATTTTATTTTATTTTATTTTATTTTATTTTATTGTATTGTATTGTATTGTATTGTATTGTATTGTATTTTATTTTATTTTATTTTATTTTATTTTATTTTATTTCATTTTATTTTATTTTATGTTATTTTATTTTATTGTATTGTATTTTATTTTATTTTATTGTATTTTATTTTATTTTATTTTATTGTATTGTATTTTATTTTATTGTATTTTATTTTATTGTATTTTATTTTATTTTATGTTATTTTATTGTATTGTATTTTATTTTATTTTATTGTATTTTATTTTATTTTATTTTATTTTATTTTATTTTATTTTATTTTATTTTATTTCATTTTATTTTATTTTATTTTATTTTATTTCATTTTATTTTATTTTATTTTATTTTATTTCATTTTATTCTAATTTTTCACATTATTTTAATTTTAAAAATTATTTTATTTTATTTTATTGTATTTTATTTTATTGTATTTTATTTTATTTTATTTTATTTTATTGTATTTTATTTTATTGTATTTTATTTTATTGTATTTTATTTTATTTTATGTTATTTTATTTTATTGTATTTTATTTTATTTTATTTTATTTTATTGTATTGTATTGTATTTTATTTTATTTTATTTTATTTTATTTTATTTTATTTCATTTTATTTTATTTTATTTTATTTTATTTTATTTTATTTCATTTTATTTTATTTTATTTTATTTTATTTCATTTTATTCTAATTTTTCACATTATTTTAATTTTAAAAATTATTTTATTTTATTTTATTTTATTTTATTTTATTTTTATTTCATTTTATTTTATTTTATTTTATTCTAATTTTTCAAATTATTTTAATTTAAAAATTTTTTTTTTTTTAATTTTATTTTATTTTATTTTATTCTAATTTTTCAAATTATTTTAATTTAAAATTTTTTTTTTTTTAAATTTTATTTTATTTTATTTTATTCTAATTTTTCACATTATTTTAATTTGAAAAATTATTTTATTTTATTTTATTTTATTTTATTCTAATTTTTCAAATTATTTTCATTTTAAAAATTATTTTATTTTATTTTATTTTATTTTATTTTATTCTAATTTTTCAAATTATTTTAATTTTTAAAATGATTTTATTTTATTTTATTTTATTTCATTTTATGTTATTCTAATTTTTCACATTATTTTAATTTTAAAAATTATTTTATTTTATTTTTATTTTATTTTATTTTATTTTATTTTATTTTATTTCATTTTATTCTAATTTTTCACATTATTTTAATTTGAAAAATTATTTTATTTTATTTTATTTTATTTTATTTTATTTTTATTTTATTTTATTTTATTTTATGTTATTTTATTCTAATTTTTCAAATTATTTTAATTTTAAAAATTATTTTATTTTATTTTATTTTATTTTATTTCATTTTATTCTAATTTTTCACATTATTTTAATTTTTAAAATTATTTTATTTTATTATTTTATTTTATTCTAATTTTTCAAATTATTTTAATTTGAAAAATTATTTTATTTTACTTTATTTTATTTTATTCTAATTTTTCAAATTATTTTAATTTTAAAAATTACTTTATTTTATTTTATTTTATTCTAATTTTTCACATTATTTTAATTTTAAAATTTATTTTATTTTTATTTTATTTTATTTTATTTTATTCTAATTTTTCAAATTATTTTAATTTTAAAAATTATTTTATTTTATTATTTTATTTTATTATTTTATTTTATTTTAATTTAATTTAATTTTATTTTATTTTATTTTATTTATTTTATTTTATTTTTTAAAGTTTGCTTTTATTTCGTTCTAAGCGATTTTATTCTATTTTGCTTATTTTGCTTTCATTTAATTTTTCAAAATTCAAATTAATTTCATTCTGAGCGGTTTCATTTGATCATATTTTACTTTATTTTATTTTTATTATTTTAAATTTTTTTTTTATTTTGATTTAATTTCATTCTAAGTGCTATTATTTTATTTTATTATTTTATTTTATTATTTTATTTTATTTTATTATTTTATTTTATTATTTTATTTTATTTTATATTTTATTTTATTATTTTATTTTATTTCATTTTATTTATTTTATTTTATTTTTTTAAAGTTTGCTTTTATTTCATTCTAAGCGATTTTATTCTATTTTGCTTATTTTACTTTCATTTAATTTTTCAAAATTCAAATTAACTTCATTCTGAGCGGTTTCATTTGATCATATTTTACTCTATTTTATTTTTATTTTATTTTTGAATTTTTTTTTATTTTTATTTTTTAAATTTGATTTAATTTCATTCTAAGTGCTTTTATTTTATTTTATTATTTTATTTTATTATTTTATTTTATTATTTTATTTTATTATTTTATTTTATTTCATTTTATTTTATTTTATTTTATTTTATTTTATTTTATTTTATTTTATTTTATTTTTTAAAGTTTGCTTTTATTTCGTTCTAAGCGATTTAATTCTATTTTGCTTATTTTGCTTTCATTTAATTTTTCAAAATTCAAATTAACTTCATTCTGAGCGGTTTCATTTGATCATATTTTACTCTATTTTATTTTTATTTTATTTTTTTATTTTTTTTATTTTTATTTTTTAAATTTGATTTAATTTCATTCTAAGTGCTATTATTTTATTTTATTATTTTATTTTATTATTTTATTTTATTTTATTTTTTTATTTTATTTTATTTTATTTTATTTTATTATTTTATTTTATTTTATTTTATTTTATTATTTTATTTTATTTTATTTTATTTTATTTTATTTTATTTTATTCTATTCTATTCTATTCTATTCTATTCTATTCTATTCTATTCTATTTTATTCTATTCTATTCTATTCTATTCTATTCTATTCTATTCTATTCTATTTTATTCTATTCTATTCTATTTTATTTTATTTTATTCTATTCTATTCTATTCTATTCTATTCTATTCTATTCTATTCTATTCTATCCTTTTAAAATTCATATTTATTACATTTTTTTTTAATTTATTTTCATTAAATTGAGGGGGAAATGATAGGAAAAACGATAAAATTGAAGGAAAAATTAGGAAAAAAAAAGGAGATTTAGCAGAGGATGGTTTCGATCCATCGACCTCTGGGTTATGGGCCCAGCACGCTCCCGCTGCGCCACTCTGCTGCTGCGGAAAGGCTCCTTCATTTCCTCCTAATTAACCCAAATTCACTCCGGAAGCACCAAAAATTCCTTCTTTTCCTTCCCTGCCTGGCAGCCATTCTTTATCTCATTTTTCTTTGGGGGTTTTTTTTCCCCTTTTTTAAAATTTTCCTTTTTTTTTCTTTTTATTTTTCTTTTTTTTTCTTTTTATTTTCCTTTTTTTTCTTTTATTTTCCTTTTTTTTCCTTTTATTTTCCTTTTTTTTCTTTTATTTTCCTTTTTTTTCCTTTTATTTTCCTTTTTTTCCCTTTAATTTTCCTTTTTTTCCTTTTAATTTTCCTTTTTTTCCTTTTAATTTTCCTTTTTTTTCCTTTTAATTTTCCTTTTTTTTCTTTTAATTTTCCTTTTTTTCCCTTTAATTTTCCTTTTTTTCCTTTTAATTTTCCTTTTTTTTTCCCTTTAATTTTCCTTTTTTTTCTTTTTATTTTCCTTTTTTTCCCTTTAATTTTCCTTTTTTTTTCTTTTTATTTTCCTTTTTTTCCCTTTAATTTTCCTTTTTTCCTTTTAATTTTCCTTTTTTTTCTTTTAATTTTCCTTTTTTTCCCTTTAATTTTCCTTTTTTCTCTTTTAATTTTCCTTTTTTTTCCTTTTAATTTTCCTTTTTTTTCCTTTTAATTTTCCTTTTTTCTCTTTAATTTTCCTTTTTTTCCTTTTATTTTCCTTTTTTTTTTCTTTTATTTTCCTTTTTTTTCTTTTTATTTTCCTTTTTTTCCTTTTAATTTTCCTTTTTTCCTTTTATTTTCCTTTTTTTCCCTTTAATTTTCCTTTTTTTCCTTTTAATTTTCCTTTTTTTTCTTTTAATTTTCCTTTTTTTCCCTTTAATTTTCCTTTTTTTCCTTTTAATTTTCCTTTTTTTTTCCTTTTAATTTTCCTTTTTTTCCCTTTAATTTTCCTTTTTTTTCTTTTATTTTCCTTTTTTTCCCTTTAATTTTCCTTTTTTTTCTTTTTATTTTCCTTTTTTTTCTTTTTATTTTCCTTTTTTTTCCTTTTAATTTTCCTTTTTTTTCTTTTTATTTTCCTTTTTTTCCTTTTAATTTTCCTTTTTTCCTTTTATTTTCCTTTTTTTCTCTTTTAATTTTCCTTTTTTCCTTTTATTTTCCTTTTTTTCTCTTTTAATTTTCCTTTTTTTTCTCTTTTAATTTTCCTTTTTTCTCTTTTTATTTTCCTTTTTTTTCTTTTTATTTTCCTTTTTTTCCCTTTAATTTTCCTTTTTTTTTCTTTTTATTTTCCTTTTTTTTTTCCCTTTTATTTTCCTTTTTTTCCTTTTAATTTTCCTTTTTTCTCTTTTAATTTTCCTTTTTTTTCCTTTTATTTTCCTTTTTTTCTCTTATAATTTTCCTTTTTTTTCTCTTTTAATTTTCCTTTTTTTTTCTTTTTATTTTCCTTTTCTTTTCTTTTCATTTTCCTTTTTTATCTTTTAATTTTCCTTTTTTTAAAATTTCCTCCTTTTTTTAAAAAATCCTTCTCCCTTTAGAATTTTTCCTTTTTCTTTTCCTTTTTTAATCTTTTTCCCTTTTTAAAAAAATTTTCCTTTTAAAAAATCCTTTTCCCTTTATAATTTTCCCTTTTTTTAATCCTTTTTTTATCCTTTTCCCTTTTGAAAATTTTCCTTTTTTTCTCCCTTTTTAAAAAAAATTCCTTTTCTTTTTTTTAATTTCCACCTCTTTAAAAATCCTTTTCCCTTTAGAATTTTCCCTTTTCTTATCCTTTTCCTTATGGGCCCAGCACGCTCCTGCTGCTCCCGAAAATTATAATTAATTTCCTCCTAATTAACCCAAATTAACTCCGGAAGCACCAAAAATTCCCTTTTTTCCTTCCCTGCCTGGCGGCCATTCTTTATCTCATTTTTCTTTGGGGATTTTCTTCCTTTTTTTTAATTTTCCTTTTTTTTTTTTCTTTTTATTTTCCTTTTTTTTTCTTTTTATTTTCCTTTTTTTTCTTTTTATTTTCCTTTTTTCCCTTTAATTTTCCTTTTTTTTTCTTTTTATTTTCCTTTTTTTTCTTTTTATTTTCCTTTTTTTCCTTTTAATTTTCCTTTTTTCTTTTTTAATTTTCCTTTTTTTCCCTTTAATTTTCCTTTTTTTTCCTTTTTATTTTCCTTTTTTCCCTTTAATTTTCCTTTTTTTTCTTTTTATTTTCCTTTTTTTCCCTTTAATTTTCCTTTTTTCTCTTTTAATTTCCTTTTTTTCTCTTTTAATTTTCCTTTTTTTTCTTTTTATTTTCCTTTTTTTCCTTTTAATTTTCCTTTTTTTCCTTTTAATTTTCCTTTTTTTCCCTTTAATTTTCCTTTTTTTCCTTTTAATTTTCCTTTTTTTTTCCCTTTAATTTTCCTTTTTTTTTCCTTTTATTTTCCTTTTTTTCTCTTTTAATTTTCCTTTTTTTTCTCTTTTAATTTTCCTTTTTTCTCTTTTTATTTTCCTTTTTTTTCTTTTTATTTTCCTTTTTTTCCTTTTAATTTTCCTTTTTTCTCTTTTAATTTTCCTTTTTTTTTCTTTTTATTTTCCTTTTTTTCCCTTTAATTTTCCTTTTTTTCCTTTTAATTTTCCTTTTTTTTCCTTTTAATTTTCCTTTTTTTTCTTTTAATTTTCCTTTTTTTTCCTTTTATTTTCCTTTTTTTCTCTTTTAATTTTCCTTTTTTTTCTCTTTTAATTTTCCTTTTTTCTCTTTTTATTTTCCTTTTTTTTCTTTTAATTTTCCTTTTTTTCCCTTTAATTTTCCTTTTTTTTTCCTTTTAATTTTCCTTTTTTTCCTTTTATTTTCCTTTTTTTTTTCTTTTATTTTCCTTTTTTTTCTTTTTATTTTCCTTTTTTTCCTTTTAATTTTCCTTTTTTCCTTTTATTTTCCTTTTTTTCTCTTTTAATTTTCCTTTTTTTCCCTTTAATTTTCTTTTTTCTCTTTTAATTTTCCTTTTTTTTTCTTTTTATTTTCCTTTTTTTTCCTTTTATTTTCCTTTTTTTCCCTTTAATTTTCCTTTGTTTTTCTTTTAATTTTCCTTTTTTTTCCCTTTAATTTTCCTTTTTTTCTCTTTTATTTTCCTTTTTTTCCCTTTAATTTTCCTTTTTTTCCCTTTAATTTTCCTTTTTTTCCTTTTAATTTTCCTTTTTTCCTTTTAATTTTCCTTTTTTTTTTCCCTTTAATTTTCCTTTTTTTTTTCTTTTTATTTTCCTTTTTTTTCTTTTTATTTTCCTTTTTTTCCTTTTAATTTTCCTTTTTTTCTCTTTTAATTTTCCTTTTTTTCCCTTTAATTTTCCTTTTTTTTCTCTTTCAATTTTCCTTTTTTTTCCTTTTATTTTCCTTTTTTAATTTTCCTTTTTTTTTAATTTCCTCCTTTTTTAAAAAATCCTTTTCCCTTTAGAATTTTCCCTTTTTCTTATCCTTTTCCTTTTTTTATCTTCTTCCCTTTTTTAAAAAAAAATTTCCTTTTTTTTAAAATTTCCACCTTTTAAAAAATCCTTTTCCCTTTATAATTTTCCCTTTTTTTAATCCTTTTTTTATCCTTTTCCCTTTTTAAAATTTTCCTTTTTTTCTCCCTTTTTAAAAAAAATTCCTTTTCTTTTTTTTAATTTCCACCTTTTTTAAAATCCTTTTCCCTTTAGAATTTTCCCTTTTCCTTATCCTTTTCCTTTTTTTATCTTCTTCCCTTTTTTTAAAAAAAATTTCCTTTTTTTTTTATTTCCACCTTTTAAAAATCCTTTCCCCTTTATAATTTCCCCTTTTTTTAATCCTTTTTTTATCCTTTTCCCTTTTAAAAAAAATTCCTCTTTTTTTTAAAATTTCCACCTTTTAAAAAATCCTTTTCCCTTTATAATTTTCCCTTTTTTTAATCCTTTTTTTATCCTTTTCCCTTTTTAAAATTTTCCTTTTTTTCTCCCTTGTTAAAAAAAATTTCCTTTTCTTTTTTAATTTCCACCTTTTAAAATCCTTTCCCCTTTATAATTTTCCCTTTTTTTAATCCTTTTTTTATCCTTTTCCCTTTTAAAAAAAATTCCTCTTTTTTTTAAAATTTCCACCTTTTAAAAAATCCTTTTCCCTTTATAATTTTCCCTTTTTTTATCCATTTCCCTTTTTTTAATTTTCTCTTTTTTTAATCTTTTTCCTTTTTTTTGTCCTTTTCCCTTTTTTTATATTTTCCCCTTTTCTTTATAATTTTCCCTTTTTTATCCTTTTCTCTTTTTTTTTTAATCCTTTTCCTTTTTTAAATATTTTTCCCTTTTTTAATCCTTTCCTTTTTCTAAACAATTTTTCTTTTTTTAAATAATTTTCCTTTTTTAAAATAATTTTCCCTTTTAAAAAATTTCCCTTTTTTTTATAATTTTCCCTTTCTTTTTATCCTTTTCCCTTTTTTTATCCTTTTCCCTTTTAAAAAAATCTTTTTCCTTTTTTCCCCCAAATTCCCCCAAATTTTCCCCAAATTCCCTAAATTCCCCCAAAATTCCCCAAAATTCCCCCAAAATTCCCCCAAATTCTCCCCAATTTCACCCAAATTCCCCCAAAATTCCCAAAATTCCCCCAAATTTCCCTAAAATTCCCCCAAATTTCCCCCAAATTCCCTCAAATTCCAAAAAATTCCCCCAAATTCTTCCAAAATTCTCCCAAAAAATCTCAAAAAAATCCACAAAATTCCCCCTAATTCCCTCCAAATTCCCCTAAATTCCAAAAAATTCCCCCAAATTCCCCCAAATTCTCCCAAACTTTCTCCCAAAATTCCCCAAATTCCCCCCAAATTCCCAAAATTCCCAGAATTCCCCCAAAATTCCCCCAAATTTTCCCCAAATTCTCCCAAATTCCCCCAAAATTCCCCAAATTCCCCAAAATTTCCCCAAAATTCCCCCAAATTACCCCAAAATTCTCCCCAATTTCACCCAAATTCTCCCAAATTCTCCCAAATTCCCCCAAAATTCCCAAAATTCCCCAAAATTTTCCTAAAATTCCCCCAAATTTCCCCCAAATTCCCTCAAATTCCAAAAAATTCCCCCAAATTCTCCCAAAATTCTCCCAAAATACCCCAAAATTCCCCCAAATTCTCCCAAATTCCCCCAAAATCCCCCAAAATTCCCCAAAATTTCTCCAAATTCCCCCAAATTCTCCCGAATTTCACCCAAATTCTCCCCAAATTCCCCCAAAATTCCCCAAAATTCTGACAAGTTCCCCACAAATTCCCCCAAAATGCCAAAATTTCCCCAAAATTCCCCAAATTTCTCCAAAATTTCCCCAAAATACCCCAAAATTCCCCCAGATTTCCCCAAATTACCCCCAAATTCTCCCCAATTTCACCCAAAATTTCCCGAAATTCCCCCAAAATTCCCCCAAAATTCCCCAAAATTCCCCAAAATTCTGACAACTTCCCCACAAATTCCCCCAAAATCCCCCAAATTCTCCCCCAGTTGCCCCGAATTCCCCCCAAATTCCCCCAAAATTCCCCCAAAATCCCCAAAATCCCCCAAATTCCCCAAATTCCCCAAATTCCCCCCAAAATTCCCCCAGATTTCCCCAAATTACCCCCAAATTCTCCCCAATTTCACCCAAAATTTCCCCAAATTCCCCCAAATTTTCCCCAATTTCACCCAAATTCCCCCAAATTCTGACAAGTTCCCCACAAATTCCCCCAAAATCCCCCAAATTCTCCCCAAATTGCCCCGAATTCCCCCAAAATTCCCCCAAAATTCCAAAATTTCCCCAAATTCCAAAAAATTCCCCCAAAATTTCCCAAAATTCCGCAAAATTTCCCCAAAATTCCCCCAAATTACCCCAAAATTCTCCCCAATTTCACCCAAATTCTCCCAAATTCTCCCAAATTCCCCCAAAATTCCCCAAAATTCCCCAAAATTTCCCTAAAATTCCCCCAAATTTCCCCCAAATTCCCTCAAATTCCAAAAAATTCCCCCAAATTCTCCCAAAATTCTCCCAAAATACCCCAAAATTCCCCCAAATTCTCCCAAATTCCCCCAAAATCCCCCCAAATTCCCCAAAATTTCTCCAAATTCCCCCAAATTCTCCCGAATTTCACCCAAATTCTCCCCAAATTCCCCCAAAATTCCCCAAAATTCTGACAACTTCCCCACAAATTCCCCCAATATCCCCCAAATTCTCCCCCAATTGCCCCGAATTCCCCCAAAATTCCCCCAAAATCCCCAAAATCCCCAAAATTCCCCAAATTCCCCAAATTCCCCCCAAAATTCCCCCAGATTTCCCCAAATTACCCCCAAATTCTCCCCAATTTCACCCAAAATTTCCCGAAATTCCCCCAAATTTTCCCCAATTTCACCCAAATTCCCCCAAATTCTGACAAGTTCCCCACAAATTCCCCCAAATTCTCCCCAAATTGCCCCGAATTCCCCCAAAATTCCCCCAAAATTCCCAAAATTCCCCAAAATTCCCAAAATTCCCTCCCCCCCGATCTGGCGGGCCCGGGACTCGAACCCGCGGCTCCTCCCACTGCCAACCCCTCCCAAGCCACGCCCCCTTCTCTGGCCACGCCCCCTCCTGGCCACGCCCCCTGTGAGGCGCCCCTTGGCGGCGCGGGCGCCGCGCGCAGCCGCGGACGAGGTGGCCGAGTGGTTAAGGCGATGGACTGCTAATCCATTGTGCTCTGCACGCGTGGGTTCGAATCCCACCCTCGTCGGGAAGTCATTTTGGGCTGGGAATGATTAATTTTGGGATTTTTCCATCTCTGGAATTGTTTTTTTGTGGGGGATCCAAATTCTGGAATCCTATTCCCTTTGGGATTGATTTTTGGGGTAATACTCCATTTCCGAATCCTTTCGTCCTTGGAACTTTCTTTTAATGAGAGACTCTAATTCTCCAATCCCACCCTCGTCGGGAAGTCATTTTGGGCTGGGAATGATTAATTTTGGGGTTTTTCCCTCCTTGGAATAGTTTTTTTGTGGGGGACCCAAATTCTCGAATCCTATTCCCGTCGGGATTGATTTTTTTGGGGTAATATTCCATTTCCGAATCCTTCCGTCCCTGGAATCCTTTTTTATAGGGAATTCCCAATTCTCGAATCCTGTCCTGGTCGGGATTGATTTTTGGGGTGGGAATGATTAACTTTGGGGTTTTTCCCTCCTTGGAACTCTTTTTTTGTGGGGGATCCAAATTCTCGAATCCTATCCCCTTCAGGAATGATTTTTTGGGGTAATATTCCATTTCCGAATCCTTCCATCCTCGGAACTTTTTTTTTTATGGAGGATTCCAATTCTCAATTCCCACCCTGGTCGGGATCGATTTTTGGGGTGGGAATTCCTCATTTTGGGGTTTTTCCGTCCCTGGAATCCTTTTTTTAATGGGGGATTCCAATCCTCCACTCCCACCCTCGACAGGATTCATTTTTTGGGGCTAATATTCCATTTCCAAATTCTTCTGCCCTTGGAACTTTCTTTTAATGAGAGATTCCAGTTCTCGAATCCTGTCCTCGTCGGGATTGGTTTTTGGGGTGGGAATGATTCATTTTGGGGTTTTTTCCATCTCTGGAATTGTTTTTTTTGTGGGGGATCCAAATTCTCGAATCCTATTCCCGTCGGGATTGATTTTTGGGGGTAATATTCCATTTTTGAATCCTTTCGTCCTTGGAACTTCCTTTTAATAAGAGATTCTAATCCTCCAATCCCACCCTGGTCGGGATTGATTTTTGGGGTGGGAATGATTAATTTTGGGGTTCTTCTCTCCTTGGAACTCTTTTTTTGTGGGGGATCCAAATTCTCGAATCCTATTCCCGTCGGGATTCATTTTTTTGGGTAATATTCCATTTGCGAATCCTTCCGTCCTCAGAACTTTTTTTTTTATGGAGGATTCCAATTCTCAAATCCCATCCTGGTCGGGATCGATTTTTGGGGTGGGAATTCCTCATTTTGGGGTTTTTCCGTCCCTGGAATCCTTTTTTTAATGGGGGATTCCAATCCTCCACTCCCACCCTCGACAGGATTCATTTTTTGGGGCTAATATTCCATTTCCAAATCCTTCTGCCCTTGGAACATTTTTTATAGTGGACCCCAATTCTCGAATCCTATCCTGGTCGGGATCGATTTTTGGGGTGGGAACGATTAATTTTGGGGTTTTTCCATCCCTAGAACTAATTTTTTTAATGAGGAATCCAAATTTTCCAATCCCATCCCCATCAGGATCGATTTTTGGGGGTAACATTTCATTTCCAAATCCTTCTGTCCTTGGGATCCTTTTTTGTGGGGGATCCCAATCCTCCAATCCCACCCTGGTCGGGATGGATTTTTGGGGTGGGAATGATTCATTTTGGGATTTTTCCATCTCTGGAATTGGTTTTTTGTGGGGGATCCAAATTCTCGAATCCTATTCCCGTGGGGATTGATTTTTTTTGGGTAATATTCCATTTCCGAATCCTTCCGTCCTCGGAACTTTCTTTTAATGAGAGATTCTAATTCTTCCAATCCCACCCTGGTCGGGATTAATTTTTGGGCTGGGAATGATTAATTTTGGGGTTTTTCTCTCCTTGGAACTCTTTTTTTGTGGGGGATCCAAATTCTCGAATCCTATTCCCGTCGGGATTGATTTTTTTGGGTAATATTCCATTTCCGAATCCTTCCGTCCTCGGAACTTTCTTTTAATGAGAGATTCTAATTCTCCAATCCCACCCTGGTCGGGATTAATTTTTGGGGTGGGAATGATTAATTTTGGGGTTTTTTCCGTCCCTGCAACTCATTCTTTAATGAGGAATCCAAATTTTCCAATCCCACCCTCGACAGGATTCATTTTTTGGGGCTAATATTCCATTTCGAAACCCTTCAATCCCTGGAACCTTTTTTTAATAAGGGATCCCAATTCTTGAATCTCACACTTGTCAGGATTGTTTTTTTGGGGTGGGAACGATTAATTTTGGGGTTTTTCCATCCCGAGAACTAATTTTTTTAATGAGGAATCCAAATTTTCCAATCCCATCCCCATCAGGATCGATTTTTGGGGGTAACATTTCATTTCCAAATCCTTCTGTCCTTGGGATCCTTTTTTGTGGGGGATCCCAATCCTCCAATCCCACCCTGGTCGGGATCGATTTTTGGGGTGGGAATGATTAACTTTGGGATTTTTCCATCTCTGGAATTGGTTTTTTTGTGGGGGATCCAAATTCTCGAATCCTATTCCCGTCGGGATTGATTTTTTTGGGGTAATATTCCATTTCCGAATCCTTCCGTCCTCAGAACTTTTTTTTAATGGAGGATTCCAATTCTCAATTCCCATCCTCGTCAGGACTGATTTTTGGGCTGGGAAAGATTAATTTTGGGGTTTTTCTCTCCTTGGAACTCTTTTTTTGTGGGGGATCCAAATTCTCAAATCGTATCCCTTTCAGGAATGATTTTTGGGGTAATATTCCATTTCTGAATCCTTCCATCCTCGGAACTTTTTTTTTTATGGACGATTCCAATTCTCAATTCCCACCCTGGTCGGGATTGATTTTTGGGGTGGGAATTCCTCATTTTGGGGTTTTTCCGTCCCTGGAATCCTTTTTTTAATGGGGGATTCCAATCCTCCACTCCCACCCTCGACAGGATCCATTTTTTGGGGCTAATATTCCATTTCCAAATCCTTCTGCCCTTGGAACTTTCTTTTAATGAGAGATTCCAGTTCTCGAATCCTATCCTGGTCGGGATTGATTTTTGGGCTGGGAATGATTAATTTTGGGGTTTTTCCCTCCTTGGAACTCTTTTTTTGTGGGGGATTCCAAATTCTCGAATCCTATTCCCGTCGGGATTGATTTCTGGGGGTAATATTCCATTTCTGAATCCTTCCATCCTCAGAACTTTTTTTTATGGAGGATTCCAATTCTCAAATCCCATCCTGGTCGGGATCGATTTTTGGGGTGGGAATTCCTCATTTTGGGGTTTTTCCGTCCCTGGAATCCTTTTTTTAATGGAGGATTCCAATCCTCCACTCCCACCCTCGACAGGATTCATTTTTTGGGGTAATATTCCATTTCCAAATCCTTCTGCCCTTGGAACATTTTTTATAGTGGACCCCAATTCTCGAATCTCACCCTGGTCGGGATCGATTTTTGGGGTGGGAATGATTAATTTTGGGGTTTTTTCTGTCCCTGGAACTCATTTTTTAAATGAGGAATCCAAATTTTCCAATCCCACCCTCGACAGGATTCATTTTTTGGGGCTAATATTCCATTTCCAAATCCTTCAATCCCTGGAACCTTTTTTTTAATAAGGGATCCCAATTCTTGAATCTCACACTTGTCAGGATTGTTTTTTTGGGGTGGGAACGATTAATTTTGGGATTTTTCCATCCCTAGAACTAATTTTTTTAATGAGGAATCCAAATTTTCCAATCCCATCCCCATCAGGATCGATTTTTGGGGGTAACATTTCATTTCCAAATCCTTCTGTCCTTGGGATCCTTTTTTGTGGGGGATCCCAATCCTCCAATCCCACCCTGGTCGGATCGATTTTTGGGGTGGGAATGATTCATTTTGGGATTTTTCCATCTCTGGAATTGGTTTTTTTGTGGGGGATCCAAATTCTCGAATCCTATTCCCGTCGGGATTGATTTTTTTGGGGTAATATTCCATTTGCGAATCCTTCCATCCCTGGAATCCTTTTTTATAGGGAATTCCCAATTCTCGAATCCTGTCCTGGTCGGGATTGATTTTTGGGGTGGGAATGATTAACTTTGGGGTTTTTCCATCCCTGGAACCTTTTTTAATGGGAAATTCCCAATTCTTGAATCCCACCCTCGCCAGGATCGATTTTTGGGGGTAAAATTTCGTTTCTGAATCCTTCCATCCTTGGAACTCTTTTTTATGGGTGATTCCAATTCTCAAATCCTATGCTCGTCCGGATCGATTTTTGGGGCGGAAATAATTCGTTTTGAGTTTTTTTCCGTCCCTGGAATTCCTTTTTTTAATGAGGAATCCAAATCTGCCAATCCCACCCAGATCGGGATCGATTTCTGGGGGTAATTAATTTCTGAATCCTTTCGTCCTTGGAACTTTCTTTTAATGAGAGATTTCAAATTCCCGAATCTCACCCTGGTCGGGAAATCATTTTGGGGTGGGAATGATTAATTTTGGGATTTTTCCGTCCCTGGAACTCTTTTTTTTGTGGGGGATCCCAAATTCTCGAATCCTCACCCCCAGGACACCCAAACAGCTAAAAAAGACTTTTTTAAAAAAGGCAAATTCAGGAAATTTTATTGAATTCCCCGCTCGGGGTGCCCAGGTGGGCACAGGTACCCCCGGGCAGGTGTGCCCTGCCCGTTCCAGGTGTGCCCCGCCCCATTTCCAGATGTTTCCAGGTGTGTCTGTCACCTTTCCAGGTGTGTCTGTCCCATTTCCAGATGTTTCCAGGTGTGTCTGTCACCTTTCCAGATGTTCCTATTCCATTTCCAGGTGTTCCTGCCCCATTTCCAGGTGTTCCCATCACCTTTCCAGGTGTTCTTGTCCCATTCCAGGTGCTCCCATCCCATTCCCAGGTGTGTCTGTCACCTTCCCAGGTGTGTTTCTCACCTGTCCAGGTGTGTCTCTCCCATTCCAGGTGTTCCCATCACCTTCCCAGGTGTTCTTGTCCCATTTCCAGGTGTTTCCCAGGTGTTTTTGTCACCTTCCCAGGTGTTTATTTCCCGTTTCCAGGTGTGTCTACCCCATTCCAGATGTTCCCATCACCTGTCCAGGTGTTTCCGTCTCACTCCAGGTGTTCCCGTCCCATTTCCAGGTGTGTCTGTCACCTGTCCAGCTGTTTCTATCCCAGTCCAGGTGTGTCCATTCCATTGCCAGATGTGTCTTTCCCATTTCCAGGTATTTCCCTCACCTGTCCAGGTGTTCCTGTCCCATCTCCAGGTGTTCCCATCTCATTCCAGGTGTTCCTATTCCATTTCCAGGTGTTCTTGTCCCATTTCCAGGTGTTTCCAGGTGTGTCTGTCACCTTTCCAGGTGTCTCTATCCCATTTCCAGGTGTTTCTCTCCCATTCCAGGTGTGTCCATTCCATTTCCAGGTGTGTCTTTCCCATTTCCAGGTGTTCCCCTCACCTGTCCAGGTGTTTCTATTCCATCTCCAGGTGTGCCCTGCCCATTCCAGGTGTTCCCATCACCTTCCCAGGTGTTCTTGTCCCATTTCCAGATGTATCCAGGTGTGTCAGTCACCTTTCCAGGTGTTCCTACTCCATTTCCAGGTGTTCCTACTCCATTTCCAGGTGTTTCTACTCCATTTCCAGGTGTTTCCCTCACCTGTCCAGGTGTTCCTGTCCCATTCCAGGTGTGTCTGTCACCTTCCCAGGTGTTTTTGTCCCATTCCAGATGTTCCTACCCCATCTCCAGGTGCTTCCGTCTCACTCCAGGTGTGTCCATCCCCCTGCCAGGTGTTCCCCTCACCTGCCCAGGTGTTTCTATCCAACTTCCAGGTGTGTCTATCACCTGTCCAGGTGTGTCTGTCTCATCCCCAGGTGTTTCTATCTCATCCCCAGGTGTGTCTGTCACCTGCCCAGGTGTGTCTATCTCATCCCCAGGTGTTTCTATCTCATCCCCAGGTGTGTCTGTCACCTGCCCAGGTGTGTCTATCTCATCCCCAGGTGTGTCTGTCTCCTCCCCAGGTGTGTCTATCTCATCCCCAGGTGTTTCCCTCACCTGTCCAGGTGTCCCCACTTCACTACAGGGGGACCCAGAGTCACCTGCAGAGCTCACCTGTCCCTCCTCACCTGCAGAGCTCACCTGGCCACTCCCACAATCACCTGCAAAGCTCACCTGTCCTTCCTCACCTATAGGGCTCACCTGTTCCTCCTCACCTGCAGAGCTCACCTGGCCACTCTCTATTTCAGGGCTCACCTGTCCCTCCTCACCTGTAGAGCTCACCTGTTCATCCTCACCTGCGGAGCTCACCTGTCCCTCCTCACCTGCAGAGCTCACCTGTTCATCCTCACTCTCACCTGCAGAGCTCACCTGGCCACTCTCCATTTCAGGGCTCACCTGTTCATCCTCACCTGCAGAGCTCACCTGTCCCTCCTCACCTGTGGGGCTCACCTGTCCCTCCTCATCTGTAGGGCTCACCTGGCCACTCTCACCTGTGGGGCTCACCTGTTCATCCTCACTCTCACCTGCAGAGCTCACCTGTCCACTCTCACCTATAGGGCTCACCTGGCCACTCTCCATTTCAGGGCTCACCTGTCCCTCCTCACCTGCAGAGCTCACCTGTTCATCCTCACTCTCACCTACAGAGCTCACCTGTTCATCCTCACCTGCAGAGCTCACCTGTCCCTCCTCACCTGCAGAGCTCACCTGTTCATCCTCACTCTCACCTATAGAGCTCACCTGTCCCTCCTCACCTGCAGAGCTCACCTGGCCACTCTCTATTTCAGGGCTCACCTGTTCACCCTCACCTGCAGAGCTCACCTGTTCACCCTCACCTGTGGGGCTCACCTGTCCCTCCTCACCTTCCCCTCTCACCTGTCCACCCTCACCTGCAGAGCTCACCTGTCCCTCCTCACCTTCCCCTCTCACCTGTTCGCCCTCACCTGCGGGGCTCACCTGTTCACTCTCACCTGTGGAGGATCCCTGGCCACTCTCACCTGCAGAGCTCACCTGTTCATCCTCACCCTCCCCCGCCCTCCCCCGCCCCTCACCTGCCCAGGCCCCGCCCATGTACCTGAGCACCTCCCCAGGTGGGCAGCGCCTCTCGGGCCTCAGGTGTAACAACCCCCGGAGCATCTCCACCGCCGCCCCTCCCAACCCCCGCCAGGTGCGCGGCATCCCCGCCCGGAGCTCACCTGTCCGCCAGGTGAGGCTCTGCCACTTCCGGAAAGAGCGGAAGTGCGGATCGGCGCGCTCAGGTGAGCCCCAGGGGAACGCACCTGTGAGCAGCGCGAAGAGGAGAACTCCGAACGCCCAGGTGTCCACCGAGGGCTCCAGGTGCAGCTCGGCCTCACCTGCGCGCAGGTGCCACAGCTCCGGGGCGGCGTAGGGGGCGGGGCCGGAGGGGGCGGGGCTCACCTGCCAGCCCCACACCCGCGTCAGGCCGAAGTCGCCCACCTTGACCAGGTGACACTCGCGGTCGAAGGCCAGGACATTGTCGAGCTTCAGGTCGCGGTGGATGAGGGCGTGGCCGTGCAGGTAAGAGAGGGCGGAGCTCACCTGGGCGGCGCAGCGTTTCACCTGAGCTTCCGGGAGACCTACCTGGGGAGGGGACACACCTGGGGTTACCTGGGGTCAATCTCTGTCACACCTGGGACACACCTGGGGTCACCTGGGGTCAGTCAGGGTCACACCTGAGGTCAGTCAGGGTCACCTGGAGTCACCTGGGATACACCTGGGACACACCTGGGGACACCTGGGACACACCTGGGGTCAGTCAATGTCACCTGAGGTCAGTCAGGGTCACCTGGGGTCACACCTGGGGTCAGTCAGGGTCACCTGGACACACCTGGACACACTTCGGACACACCTGGGGACATTGTGGACACACCTGGGGTCACCTGGGGACATTGGGGACATACCTGGGACACACCTGGGGTCAGTCAGGGCCACCTGGGGACACCTGGGACACACCTGGGGTCACCTGGGGTCAGTCAGGGTCACACCTGAGGTCAATCAGGGTCACCTGGAGTCACCTGGGGACACCTGGGACACACCTGAGGGCACCTGGGGGCACACCTGAGGTCACCTGGGGTCAGTCAGGGTCACCTGGGGGCACCTGGGGTCAGTCAGGGTCACCTGAGCAGGGCGTGGCCGTGCAGGTAAGAGAGGGCGGAGCTCACCTGGGCGGCGCAGCGCTTCACCTGAGCTTCCGGGAGGCCTACCTGGGGAGGGGACACACCTGGGGTTACCTGGGGTCAATCTCTGTCACACCTGGGACACACCTGGGGTCACCTGCGGGCAGCTGGGGACAGTGGGGACACACCTGAGGTCAGTCAGGGTCACCTGGGGACACGTGGAACACACCTGGGACACACCTGGGGACACCTGGGACACACCTGGGGTCAGTCAATGTCACCTGAGGTCAGTCAGGGTCACCTGGGGTCACACCTGGGGTCAGTCAGGGTCACCTGGACACACCTGGACACACTTCGGACACACCTGGGGACATTGTGGACACACCTGGGGTCACCTGGGGACAGTAGGGACATACCTGGGACACACCTGGGGTCAGTCAGGGTCACCTGGGGACACCTGGGACACACCTGGGGTCACCTGGGGTCAGTCAGGGTCACACCTGAGGTCAATCAGGGTCACCTGGAGTCACCTGGGGACACCTGGGACACACCTGGGGGCACCTGGGGGCACACCTGAGGTCACCTGGGGTCAGTCAGGGTCACCCAAGCAGGGCGTGGCCGTGCAGGTAAGAGAGGGCGGAGCTCACCTGGGCGGCGCAGCGTTTCACCTGAGCTTCCGGGAGACCTACCTGGGGAGGGGACACACCTGGGGTTACCTGGGGTCAATCTCTGTCACACCTGGGACACACCTGGGGTCACCTGGGGGCACCTGGGGTCAGTCAGGGTCACCTGGAGTCACCTGGGATACACCTGGGACACACCTGCAGTCACCTGGGGTCAGTCACTGTCACACCTGGGGACATTGGGACACACCTGGGGACGCTCACTGTCATCCCCCCAGCACTGGGGTCACCTGGGAGCTCACCTGGGCACACCTGTGCTCCACACAGGTGCATCAGCCCCTCCCACACCTGTCCCTCCCACTCACCTGTCCCTTACCTGTACCCCCATCCCTCACCTGTCCCACCTGTCCCATTTTCCCCACACCTGCCACTCACCTGTCTCACCTGTCCCACACTTGTCCCCCCCACTCACCTGTTCCACCTTTCCCACACACCTGTCCCACCTGTCCCTCACCTGTCTCATCTGTCCCCCCATCCCTCACCTGTCTTACCGGTCCCACACCTGTCCCCTCTTCTTCCACACCTGTCCCACTTTTCCCACACCTGCCCCTCACCTGTCTCACCTGTTCCTCACCTGTCCCATCTGTCCCACCTGTCCCCCCACCTGTCCCCCCTTCTTCCACACCTGTCTCACCTGTCCCACCTCTCCCACACCTGTCCCTCACCTATCCTGCCATTCCCTCACCTGTCTCACCTGTCCCACATCTGTCCCACCTTTCCCTCACCTTTCCCTCACCTGTATCCCCCTTCCACACCTGTCCCTCACCTGTCCCACACCTGCCCCACACCTGTCCCTCACCTTTCTCACGTCCCTCACCTGTCCCACCTGTCTCACACCTGTGTCACCTCTCTCACCTGTCCCTCACCTGTCCCTCACTGTCCCTCATATATCTGTCATCTGTCTCACCTGTCCCCCCTCCTTCCACACCTGTCCTCACCTGTCTCACCTGTCCCACCTGTCCGTGTCTCACCCCAGGTGTGAGCAGGCCGCACAGGTCCCCGGCAGGTGTGAGCTCCTGAGCGAAGGTGAACTCCGTGGGGGTCTCCCTCACCTGTTGCACACCTGACCCTCACTTGCCTCACCTGTCCGACGTGTCCCTCACTTGCCTCACGTGTCCCTCACCTGTCTCACCTGTCCCACCCGTCCTCACCTTTCCCACACATTTCCCACACCTGTCCCTCACCTCTCACCTGTCCCACCCCATCTCACCTGTCCCTCACCTGTCTCACCTGTCCCACACCTGTCTCACCTGTCTCCCACCTGTCCCACCTGTCCGTGTCTCACCCCAGGTGTGAGCAGGCCGCACAGGTCCCCGGCAGGTGCGAGCTCCTGAGCGAAGGCGAACTCCGTGGGGGTCTCGAAGGCGATGGGCAGCACCTGCACGCAGGTGAGCGCCCCCCGCAGGCACAGGTGAGTGCAGAACTCCCGCAGGAACGCCCACCTGTCCGTGCGCTCCTTGCGCAGCAGCTTCAGCACCACCCGCGCACCTGGGACAGGTAACACAGGTAAGGCACACCTGAGACAGGTAACACAGGTAACACACACCTGAGACAGGTAACACACACCTTGGACATGTAGTGCACATCTGAGACAGGTAAGGCACACCTGAGATGGGTAACACACACCTGAGACAGGTAACACACACCTGAGACAGGTAACACAGGTAATGCACACCTGAGAACACCTGGGGACAGGTAATGCATAATTGGGACAGGTAACACACACCTGAGACAGGTAACACACACCTCGGACATGTAGTGCACACCTGAGACAGGTAACACAGGTAACATACACCTGAGGCAGGTAAGGCACACCTGAGACACCTGGGACAGGTAACACAGGTAACGCACACCTGGCACAGGTAACACACACCTGAGACACCTGAGACAGGTAATGGTACACCTAAGAACATCTGGGGATGGGTAACACAGGTAACACACACACACACCTGGGACAGGTAATGCACACCTGAGAACACCTGGGATAAGTAACACAGGTAACACACACACCTGAGACAGGTAACACACACCTGGGACAGGTAAGGCACACCTGAGACAGGTAATGGTACACCTGAGACAGGGAACAGGTGTCCCCATCTGTCCCCAGCTGTGTCCCAGGTGTGTCCCCATGCCCTCCCAGGTGTGCCCAGGTGTATCCCATCTGTCCCCAGGTGTGCCCAGGTGTGCCCTCACCTCCATCCCGCGGCTCTGCCAGCACAGCTCTCTCATAGGAGCCCTTTCCCAGTTCTCCCAGTATGAACCAGTATGACCCCAGGTGTGTCTCTATATATCCCCAGGTGTGCCCAGGTGAGCCCTCACCTCCCTCGCGGGGCTCCGCCAGCACAGCTCTCTCATAGGAGCCCTTTACCAGTTCTCCCAGTATGAACCAGTATGGCCCAGTATGACCCCAGGTGTGCCCCCATGCCCTCCCAGGTGTGCCCAGGTGCCCCCAGGTGTGCCCAGGTGTGCCCTCACCTCCCTCGCGGGGCTCTGCCAGCACAGCTCTCCCGTAGGAGCCCTTTCCCAGTTCTCCCAGTATGGCCCAGTATGACCCCAGGTGTGTCCCCATACCCTCCCAGGTGTGCCCAGGTGTATCCCATGCCCTCCCATCTGTCCCCAGGTGTGCCCAGGTGTGCCCTCACCTCCCTCGCGGGGCTCTGCCAGCACGGCTCTCCCGTAGGAGCCCTTTCCCAGTTCTCCCAGTATGAACCAGTATGGCCCAGTATGACCCCAGGTGTGCCCCCATGCCCTCCCAGGTGTCCCCAGGTGTCCCCAGGTGTGCCCAGGTGAGCCCTCACCTCCCTCCCGCGGCTCCGCCAGCACGGCTCTCCCGTAGGAGCCCTTTCCCAGTTCTCCCAGTATGAACCAGTATGGCCCAGTATGACCCCAGGTGTGCCCCCATGCCCTCCCAGGTGCCCCCAGGTGTGCCCAGGTGTGTCTCTATATATCCCCAGGTGTCCCCAGGTGTGCCCAGGTGTGCCCTCACCTCCCTCCCGCGGCTCCGCCAGCACGGCTCTCCCGTAGGAGCCCTTTCCCAGTTCTCCCAGTATGGACCAGTATGGCCCAGGTGTGCCCAGGTGTGTCTCTATGTATCCCCAGGTGTGTCCCATGCCCTCCCAGGTGTGTCCCATGCCCTTCCAGGTGTGCCCAGGTATCCCCAGGTGAGCCCTCACCTCCCTCCCGCGGCTCCGCCAGCACGGCTCTGCCGTAGGAGCCCTTTCCCAGTTCTCCCAGTATGAACCAGTCCCGCTCCAGTTCCCTGAGGGGCAGGGCCCTTGCCGAGCGCAGCATCAGCTCCTGCAGGAGGCGCTCCTGAGCCTGCGCCACCGAGCGCTCGTCATCCTCATCGTCAGCCTCGGCCTCGGGCGGCGCCTCCGGGGGCCTGCGGACCAGTACAGACCAGTATAAACCAGTATGGGCCAGTATAAACCAATGTAAAGCACTATGGACCAGTATAAACCAGTATGGAGCACTATAGAGTAATACAGACCAGTATAACCCAGTACAGCCCAACCCTCATCATCATCATCGGCCTCGGGCGGCACCTCCAGGGGCCTGCGGACCAGTATGGACCAGTATAAACCAGTATAAACCAGTATGGACCAGTACGGACCAGTATGGACCAGTATAGACCAATATAACCCAGCCCAGTTCAATCCTTATCAACATCGTCATTGGCCTCAGGCAGGGCCTCTGGGGGCCTGCAAACCAGTATGGACCAGTATGGACCAGTAGGGACCAGTAGGGACCAGTAGGGACCAGTAGGGACCAGTATAAACCACTATGGACCAGTATAAACCAGTATGGAGCACTATAGAGTAATATAGACCAGTATGGACCAGTACGGACCAGTATAGCCCAACCCTCATCATCATCATCATTGGCCTCGGGCGGCACCTCCAGGGGCCTGCGGACCAGTATGGACCAGTATAAACCAGTATAAACCAGTATGGACCAGTATGGACCAGTATGGACCAGTATGGACCAATATAACCCAGCCCAGTTCAATCCTTATCAACATCGTCATTGGCCTCAGGCAGGGCCTCTGGGGGCCTGCGGACCAGTATGGACCAGTATGGACCAGTATGGACCAGTATGGACCAGTAGGGACCGGTATAAACCAGTATAAACCACTATGGACCAGTATAAACCAGTATGGAGCACTATAGAGTAATATAGACCAGTATGGACCAGTACGGACCAGTATAGCCCAACCCTCATCATCGTCAGCCTCGGCCTCAGGTGGTGCCTCCGGGGGCCTGCGCACCAGTATGGACCAGTATGGGCCAGTATAAACCAGTATAAGCCAGTATAGCTCAGTATAAACCACTATGGACCAGTATGGACCAGTATAGCCCAACCCTCATCATCATCGTCATCAGCCTCGGGTGGGGCCTCTGGACCAGTATGAACCAGTATGAACCAGTATAAACCAGTATGGACCAGTATAGAACAGTGCAAACCAGTATAAACCAGTACATACCAGTATAAACCAGTACTTACCAGTATAAACCAGTTGGGCCCAGTCCAGTCTGACCCTCGGCCTCCTCGTCATCATCGGCATCGGCCTTGGGCGGCGCCTCCATGGGCCTGCGGACCAGTATGGACCAGTATAAACCAGTGTGGACCAGTACAAACCAGTGTAGAGCACTACAGACCAGTACAAACCAGTGTAAACCAGTACATACCAGTATAGACCAGTCTGGCCCAGTCCAGTCTGACCCTCGGCCTCGTCAGCGTTGTCATCGTCATCGTCAGCTTCGGCCTCGGGCGGGGCCTCCATGGGCCTGCGGACCAGTATGGACCAGTATAAACCAGTATGGACCAGTATGAACCAGAATAAACCAGTATAAACCAGTACAAACCAGTATAAACCCATGTAAACCAGTATAGACCAGTGCAGACCAGTATAAACCAGTTCAGTTCAATCCTAATCTTTGTCTTCACCTTTGTCATCCCTGCCTGGTGCTGACCAGTATGGACCAGTATGGACCAGTATGGACCAGTATAACCCAGTATAACCCAGTATAAACCAGTATAAACCAGTCCCGCCCTGTATAACCCAGTATAACCCAGTATGGACCAGTATAAACCAGTCCATCCCAGTCCATCCCAGTATAATCCAGTCCATCCCAGTATAAACCAGCATAACCCATTATAAACCAGTGTAAACCAGTATGGACCAGTATAAACCAGTGTAACCCAGTCCAGCCCAGTCCATCCCAGTATAACCCAGTATGGACCAGTATAACCCAGTATAAACCAGTCTAACCCAGTCCAGCCCAGTCCATCCCAGTACAACCCAGTATAACCCAGTGTAAACCAGTATAAACCAGTGTAACCCAGTATGGACCAGTATAAACAAGTCCATCCCAGTCCATCCCAGTATAACCCAGTATAAACCAGTGTAAACCAGTATAAACCAGTCCAGCCCCGTATAACCCAGTATAACCCAGTATGGACCAGTCTAACCCAGTATGGACCAGTCCATCCCAGTCCATCCCAGTATAAACCAGCATAACCCATTATAAACCAGTATAAACCAGTATGGACCAGTATAAACCAGTGTAAACCAGTCCCGCCCTGTATAACCCAGTATAACCCAGTATGGACCAGTATAAACCAGTCCATCCCAGTCCATCCCAGTATAATCCAGTCCATCCCAGTATAAACCAGCATAACCCATTATAAACCAGTATAAACCAGTATGGACCAGTATAAACCAGTGTAACCCAGTCCAGCCCAGTCCATCCCAGTATAACCCAGTCCATCCCAGTATAATCCAGTCCATCCCAGTATAAACCAGTATAACCCAGTCCAGATGTTCACCCCTCCCCCCTCCACCAGCTGTTCCCTTCCCCTCCCCCACCCTGCCCCAGTGTCCCCAGTGCCACCTGTCCCCAGTGCCACCTGTCCCCAGTGCCACCTGTCCCCAATGTCACCTGTCCCCAATGTCACCTGTCCCCAGTGCCACCTGTCCCCAGTGCCACCTGTCCCCAATGTCACCTGTCCCCAATGTCACCTGTCCCCAGTGTCACCTGTCCCCAGTGCCACCTGTCCCCAATGTCACCTGTCCCCAGTGCCACCTGTCCCCAGTGCCACCTGTCCCCAATGTCACCTGTCCCCAGTGCCACCTGTCCCCAGTGTCACCTCTCCCCAGTGTCACCTGTCCCCAATGTCACCTGTCCCCAATGTCACCTGTCCCCAGTGTCACCTGTCCCCAGTGCCACCTGTCCCCAATGTCACCTGTCCCCAGTGCCACCTGTCCCCAGTGCCACCTGTCCCCAATGTCACCTGTCCCCAGTGCCACCTGTCCCCAGTGTCACCTCTCCCCAGTGTCACCTGTCCCCAATGTCACCTGTCCCCAGTGCCACCTGTCCCCAGTGCCACCTGTCCCCAGTGCCCCCGAGGTCACCAATGCCACCTGTCCCCAGTGTCCCCAAGGGGTCCCCACCTGTCCCTGAATGTCCCCGTGGTCACCATTGCCACCTGTGCCACCTGTCCCCAATGCCACCTGTCCCCAGTGTCCCCAGTGCCACCTGTTCCAGATGTCCCCAAGCAGGGCCCAGGTGTCCCCGAGTGTCCCCAAGGGGTCGCCATCTGTCCCCAGTGTCCCCAGTGCCACCTGTCCCCAGGGCCATCAACGTCACCAGTGCCACCAGCACCACCTGTTCCAGATGTCCCCAAGAGTGTCCCCAGGGGATCCCCACCTGTCCCCAGTGTCCCCAGTGCCACCTGTCCCCAGTGCCATCAGTGTCCCCAGTGTCCCCAGTGCCACCTGTTCCAGGTGTCCCCAAGGGGGCCCAGGTGTCCCTGAGGGGTTCCCACCTGTCCTGAGTGTCCCCAAGGGAGGCCCCACCTGTCCCCAGTGTCCCCGGGGTCACCAGAGCCACCTGTCCCCAGTGTCACCAATGTCACCGGTGCCACCTGTGCCCAGTGCCACCTGAGCCACCTGTCCCCAGTGTCCCCGGGGTCACCAGAGCCACCTGTTCCAGATGTCCCCGGAGGGCCCAGATGTCCCCAAGGGGGGCCCAGGTGACCCCGAGTGTCCCCAGGGGGGGCTCAGATGTCCCTGAGTGTCCCCGGGGTCACCAGTGCCACCTGTCCCCAGTGCCACCTGTCCCCAGTGCCCCCGGGGCCATCAATGTCACCAGTGCCAACAGTGCCACCTGTCCCCAGTGTCACCTGTCCCCGGTGACCCCGAGGTCACCAATGCCACCTGTGCCAGGTGTCCCCAAGGGGTCCCCACCTGTCCCTGAATGTCCCTGGGGTCACCAGCGCCACCTGTTCCAGGTGTCCCCAAGGGGGCCCAGGTGACCCTGAGGGGTTCCCACCTGTCCTGAGTGTCCCCAAGGGAGGCCCCACCTGTCCCCAGTGTCCCCGGGGTCATCAGAGCCACCTGTCCCCAGTGTCACCAATGTCACCGGTGCCACCTGTGCCCAGTGCCACCAGAGCCACCTGTCCCCAGTGTCCCCGGGGTCACCAGAGCCACCTGTTCCAGATGTCCCCGGAGGGCCCAGATGTCCCCAAGGGGGGCCCAGGTGACCCCGAGTGTCCCCAGGGGGGGCTCAGATGTCCCTGAGTGTCCCCGGGGTCACCAGTGCCACCTGTCCCCAGTGCCACCTGTCCCCAGTGCCCCCGGGGCCATCAATGTCACCAGTGCCAACAGTGCCACCTGTCCCCAGTGTCACCTGTCCCCGGTGACCCCGAGGTCACCAATGCCACCTGTGCCAGGTGTCCCCAAGGGGTCCCCACCTGTCCCTGAATGTCCCTGGGGTCACCAGCGCCACCTGTTCCAGGTGTCCCCAAGGGGGCCCAGGTGACCCTGAGGGGTTCCCACCTGTCCTGAGTGTCCCCAAGGGAGGCCCCACCTGTCCCCAGTGTCCCCGGGGTCATCAGAGCCACCTGTCCCCAGTGTCACCAATGTCACCGGTGCCACCTGTGCCCAGTGCCACCAGAGCCACCTGGCCCCAGTGTCCCCAGGGTCACCAGAGCCACCTGTCCCCAGTGCCACCAATGTCACCGGTGCCACCTGTGCCCAGTGCCACCAGAGCCACCTGTCCCCAGTGTCACCAATGTCACCGGTGCCACCTGTGCCCAGTGCCACCTGAGCCACCTGTCCCCAGTGTCACCAATGTCACCGGTGCCACCTGTGCCCAGTGCCACCTGAGCCACCTGTCCCCAGTGTCCCCGGGGTCACCAGAGCCACCTGTTCCAGATGTCCCCGGAGGGCCCAGATGTCCCCAAGGGGGGCCCAGGTGACCCCGAGTGTCCCCAGGGGGGGCTCAGATGTCCCTGAGTGTCCCCAGGGTCACCAGTGCCACCTGTGCTCGGTGCCCCCGGGGCCATCAACGTCACCAGTGCCAACAGCGCCACCTGTCCCCAGTGTCCCCAGGGTCACTAGCGCCATCTGTTCCAGATGTCCCCAAGGGGGCCCAGATGTCCCCGAGTGTCCCCAGGGGGGCCCAGGGGAGGGCCCAGATGTCCCCAAGGGGTCCCCCCCCAGTCCCTCAGTGTCCCTAGGTGGCCCCGACTGTCCCCAAGGGGGGCTCAGGTGTCCCCGAGTGTCCCCAAGGGTTCCCCATCTGTCCCCAGTGCCATCAGTGTCCCCGTCTGTCCCCAGTGCCACCTGTCCCCAGTGTCCCCGGGGTCACCAGCGCCACCTGTGCCACCTGTTCCAGATGTCCCCGGAGGGCCCAGATGTCCCCGAGTGTCGCCAGGTGTCCGCACCTGTCCCAAGTGTCGCCAGGCTGGCCCAGACGTCTCACCTGTGTCCCCGACGGTGTCGCTGTCCCCAGGTGTCCCCAGGTGTCGCAGGTGTCCGCAGCTGTCCCCAGGTGTCACAGGCGTCTCACCTGTGTCCCCGGCGGTGTCGCAGCTGTCCCCAGCTGTCCCCAGGTGTCGCAGCTGTCCCCAGGTGTCCCCAGGTGTCGCAGCTGTCCTCAGCTGTCCGTAGGTGTCCCCAGGTGTCCCCAGGTGTCGCAGCTGTCCTCAGCTGTCCCCAAGTGTCCCCAGGTGTCTCAGCTGTCCCCAGGTGTCTCAGGTTTTCGCCAGCTGTCCCCAGGTGTCACAGGCGTCTCACCTGTGTCCCTGGCGTTGTCGCTGTCCCCAAGTGTCCCCCGCTGTCCCCAGGTGTCGCAGCAGTCCCCAGGTGTCCCCAGGTGTCCCCAGGTGTCCCCAGGTGTCCCCCGCTGTCGCTCTGTCCCCGCGGCCCCGCAGTGACTCAGAGTTTCCCTGCCCGCGGTGCCACCGCAGCTAATCCTTGTCACCTGCGCGCGGCGACACGTGGGGACAGCGCCAGGGCCAAAGATGGGCACGGGCCGGGGGGGGAGGGGACAGGGGGGGGACACGGAGGGGACAGGGACGGGGGGGATGGGGACAGAGAGGGGACAAAGGGACGGGGGGGATGGGGGACAAGGGGGGGACAGGGACAGAGAGACAGAGGGACGGGGGGACAGGGAGGGGACAGGGACAGGGAGGGGACAGAGGGACAGGAGGGGACAGGAGGGGACAGGGGGACAGGAGGGGACAGGGCCGGGGGGACAGAGGGACAGGAGGGGACAGGGACAGGGGGATGGGGACAGGGAGGGGACGGGGGAGAGAGAGGGAGAGGACACACATGGGGGATGGGGACAGGGGGGACAGGGGACAGAGAGGGGACAGGGATGGGACGGGGGGGACAGGGTGGGACAGGGAGGGGACAGGGACGGGGGGGATGGGGGACAAGGGGGGGACAGGGAGGGGACAGGGACAGGGAGGGGACAGAGGGACAGGAGGGGACAGGGACAGGGGGGATGGGGACAGGGAGGGGACAGAGGGACAGGAGGGGACAGGGACAGGGGGATGGGGACAGGGAGGGGACAGGGACAGGGGGAGAGAGAGGGAGAGGACACACATGGGGGATGGGGACAGGGGGGACAGGGGACAGAGAGGGGACAGGGATGGGACGGGGGGGACAGGGAGGGACAGGGACGGGGGGGACAGGGAGGGGACAGAGGGACAGAGAGGGGGGCGGGGGGCATGGGGACAGAGGGACACAGAGGGGACAGGGATGGGGACAGGGACGGGGGGGACAGGGAGGGGACAGGGGGGATGGGGACAGAGGGACAGAGAGGGGACAGAGGGTGGACAGGGAGACAGGGACAGGGAGGGGACACAGAGGGGACAGGGACAGGGGGAATGAGGACAAAGGGGGACAGAGCCAGGGCCAAAGATGGGCACGGGGCGGGGGGGACAGGGATGGGGACAGGGGGGGACACGGTGGGTGGGGGACAGGGGGACAGGGTTGGGGACAGAGGGGGGGGGACAGGGACAGAGAAGGGACAGGGAGGGGACAGGGACAGTGATGGGGACGGGTGGGACACGGGGGAGGGGGACAGGAACAGGGGGATGGGGACAGGGGGACACGGGGACAGAGAGGGGACAGGGAGATGGGGACAGGGGGACAGAGAGGGGACAGGGTTGGGGACAGGGGGGATGGGGGACAGAGAGAGAGGGGGGACAGAGAGGGGACAGAGGGACGGGGGGGATGGGGGACAGGGGGACAGGGAGGGGACAGAGACAGGGATGGGGAGGACAGGAGGACAGAGAGGGGACAGGGAGGGGACAGGCGGGATAGGGGACAGAGGGGGGGACAGGGGGGACAAGGAGGGGACAGAGGGACGGGGGGAGACGGGGGTGGGGGACAAGGGGACAATGGGGGACAGGGACAAAGATGGGCACGGGGGGGATGGGGACAGGGAGGGGACAGGGGGGATGGGGGACAGAGGGACAAGGGGACAATGGGGGACAGGGACAGGGCCAAAGATGGGCACGGGGCGGGGGGGACAGGGATGGGGACAGGGGACATGGGGACAGGGACGGGGGGGACAGAGGAGAGGGGACAGAGGGAGGGACAGGGATGGGGGGCACGGAGGGACAGAGGGGACAAGGAGGGGACAGGGACAGAGAGGGGACAGGGAGGGGATGGGGGACAAAGAGGGGGCGGGGGGACAGAGGGACAGGGAGGGGACAGGAGTGGGGGACAGAGAGGGGACAGAGGGACAGGGGACATGGGGACAGAGGGACAGGGAGGGGACAGGACCAAAGGTGGGCACGGGGACAGGGACAGGGGACGGGGGGACAAGGAGGGGACAGCAGAGGGGACAGCAGAGGGGACAGCAGAGGGGACAGGGGGGGACAGAGTGGGGACAGAGAAGGGACACAGAGGGGACACACGGGGACAGCACTGGGGACAGCCCTGGGGACAGCCAGGGAGGGCAGAGAGGACAGGGATGAGGCACAGCGCCCCCAGTGTCCACTGGTTTATACTGGGAGGGGGACTGGGAGCACTGGGTTACACTGGAAAAGGATTCGGGGGCATTGAGTTATACTGGGAGGGGATCTGGGGCCATACTGGTTATACTGGGAGGGGGATCTGGGGCCATACTGGTTGTACTGGGGCCATACTGGTTTATACTGGGAGGGGTCTGGAGCCATACTGGTTTATACTGGGAGGGATCTGGGGCCATACTGGTTTATACTGGGAGGGGTCTGGGGCCATACTGGTTATACTGGGAGGGGTCTGGGGCCATACTGGTTATACTGGGAGGGGTCTGGGGCCATACTGGTTGTACTGGGAGGGTCTGGGGCCATAACTGGTTGTACTGGGAGGGGATCTGGAGCCATACTGGTTGTACTGGGAGGGGATCTGGAGCCATACTGGTTGTACTAGGGCCATACTGGTTTATATTGGGAGGATGCCTGGGGCCATACTGGTTGTACTGGGAAAGGATAAAGTGCCTCCCAGTATAGCCCAGTGCCCTCCCAGTATAGCCCAGTGTGCCAAATCCCTCCCAGTGCATTGAAACTCACTCCCAGTCCATCCCAGTTCCCTCCCAGTTCAATCCCAGTCCAATCCCAGTCCCCCCCAATCCCCTCCCAGTCCATTCCAGTCCCCTCCCAGTTCAATTCCCGTCTCTCCCAGTTGCCCTGACCCCCCTCCCAGTCCGTCCCAGTCTATCCCAGTACAGTGAAACTCACTCCCAGTCCCTTCCCAGTTTATCCCAGTACCCCCTAATTCCCTCCCAGTCCATCCCAGTCCCTCCCAGTCCATCCAGTGCCCCCAAATCTCCTCCCAGTACCCTCCCAGTTCCATTCCCAGTCCCTCCCAGTATCTCCGGCTCATTTCCAGTCCCTCCCAGTCCATCCCAGTTCAATCCCAGTCCCCCCCCCAGTGCCCTCCCCAGTCCATCCCAGTACCGCCCAGTTTCATTCCTAGTCCCTCCCAGTTCAATCCCAGTCCTCTCCCAGTCCATCCCAGTCCATCCCAGTTCAATCCCAGTCCCCCCCAGTTCCCCCTCCCTCCCCCCCAGTCCCTCCCGCCCCTCCCCCCCCGCACCTGCTCCGTGCACCTGTCGGGGTCATTAACAGCGCCGGTAATTAATCCGGGCGCTAATTAACCCCTGCGGGTCATTAATCCATGCGCTAATTAACCCCCTGCGGGTCATTAACGGCGTCGGTAATTAATCCGGGCGCTAATTAACCCCTGCGGGTCATTAATCTGTGCCTAATTAAACCCCTGAGGGCCATTAATCTGTGCCTAATTAACCCCTGCGGGTCATTAATCTGTGCCTAATTAACCCTGTGGGTCATTAACAGCGCCGGTAATTAATCCATGTGCTAATTAACCCCTGAGGGTCATTAATCTGTGCCTAATTAACCCCTGCTGGTCATTAACAGTGCCGGTAATTAATCCGGGCGCTAATTAACCCCTGCGGGTCATTACAGTGCCGGTAATTAATCCGTGCGCTAATTAACCCCTGCGGGTCATTAATCTGTGCCTAATTAACCCCTGCGGGTCATTAACAGCGCCGGTAATTAATCCGGGCGCTAATTAATTAAGCCCCCGGTAATTAACCACCCCCGGTAATTTTTTAATTAAGCCCCCGGTAATTAACCCCGGGTAGGGGAGGGGAGCACTGGGCTGAACTGGGAGGGCCCTAGGATGGACTAGGAATGGACTGGGAAGGACTGGAATGAACTGGGCGGGCACTGAGCTGAACTGGGAACGCACTGGGCTGAACTGGGAGGGCACTGGAATGAACTGGGATAAACTGGGAGGGCACTGGGAGCACTGGGGACAGTGCCAGTGCCAGCTGTCCGGGGGGGGGGGAGGGGAGCACTGGGCTGAACTGGGAATGAACTGGGAGCACTGGGATGAACTGGTCTGAACTGGGAACGCACTGGGATGAACTGGGAACACAGTGACAGTGACAGCTTGTCCGGGGGAGGGGAGCACTGGGAATGAACTGGGTTGTACTGGAAAATAAACTGGGATGAACTGGAAGGGCACTGGGATGAACTGGGACAGTGACGGTGACAGTGACAGCTGTCCGCGGGGGGGGGGGGAGGGGAGCACTGGGATGAATTGGGGAGCACTGGGAATGCACTGGGATGAACTGGGAGGGCACTGGGCTGAACTGGGAGGGCACTGGGATGAACTGGGAGGGCACTGGGCTGAACTGGAAGCACGGTGACAGTGACAGCCGCAGCTGTCCCCGGGGTGGGGGAGGGGAGCACTAGGAATGAACTGGGAACGCACTGGGCTGAACTGGGAATGAACTGGGCTGGACTGGGAGGGCACTGGGCTGAACTGGGAGGGCACTGGGCTGAACTGGGATGAACTGGGAGCACGGTGACAGTGACGGTGACAGTGACAGCCGCAGCTGTCCCCGGGCGTGGGGGAGGGGAGCACTGGGCTGAACTGGGAACGCACTGGGCTGAACTGGGAATGAACTGGGCTGGACTGGGAGGGCACTGGGCTGAACTGGGCTGAACTGGGCTGAACTGGGAGCAGGTGACAGTGACAGTGACAGCCGCAGCTGTCCCCGGGGTGGGGGAGGGGAGCATTCGGGGCCGTGACCTTCCCGCCCTCCCCCCCCCCGGCCACCTGTGCGGCTGAGCCGAGGGTCATTAATTAGCGCTAATTAGGGCGGATCGCTTACCGCGGGGTGATTAATTACCCCGGGGATGATTCATTACCGGGGGGTGATTAATTACCCCCGGGGAATGATTAATTACCGGGGAATGGTTAATTACCATGGGGAGAATTAATTACCGGGAGGTGATTAATTGCCGGGGAGTGATTAATGCCCGGGGAGTGATTAATTACTGGAAAATAATTCATTACTATGGGGAGAATTAATTACCGGGGAGGACACAATTAATTACCGCGGGAATGATTAATTACTGGGGAGTGATTCATTACCAGGAGTGATTAATTACCGGGGAATGGTTAATTACCATGGGGAGAATTAATTATCGGGGAAACGGTTAATTACCATGTGGAGAATTAATTACCGGGGGGGACACAATTAATTACCGCGGGAATGATTAATTATCGGGAGATGATTAATTGCTGGGGAGTGATTCATTACCATGGGGAGAATTAATTAGCGGGGGGGGGGGGGTTAATTACTGGGGGGGGTAAATTAAGTCGGGAAGTTAATTACCGGGAGCTTAATTAATAATTACCGGGGAATGTTGTTAATTACCGGGGGGATGATTAATTACCGGGAATGATTAAGTACCGGGGAATGATTAATTACCATGTGGAGAATTAATTACCGGGGGGGACACAATTAATTACCGCGGGAATGATTAATTACCGGGAGATGATTAATTGCTGGGGAGTGATTCATTACCATGGGGAGAATTAATTAGCGAGGGGGTTAATTACTGGGGGGGGTAAATTAAGTCGGGAAGTTAATTACCGGGAGCTTAATTAATAAATTGTTAGGGAATGTTGTTAATTACCGGGGGGATGATTAATTACCGAGAATGATTAAGTACCGGGGAATGATTAATTACCATGGGGAGAATTAATTACCGGGGGGGACACAATTAATTACCGCGGGAATGATTAATTACCGGGAGATGATTAATTGCTGGGGAGTGATTCATTACCATGGGGAGAATTAATTAGCGAGGGGGGGTTAATTACCGGGGGGAGGTAAATTAAGTCGGGAAGTTAATTACCGGGAGCTTAATTAATAAATTACCGGGGAATGTTGTTAATTACCGAGGGGTGATTAATGGCCGGGGAATGATTAATTACCATGGGGAGAATTAATTACCGGGGGGGGACACAATTAATTACTGGGGGGTTAATTACCGGGGGGTAACAAATGTTGGGAAGTTAATTACCAGGAGAGTAATTAATAAATTACTGGGGAATGTTGTTAATTAGTGGGGGATGATTAATTACCGGGAATGATTCATTACCGTGGGGAAAATTAATTAGCGGGGGGACACAATTAATTATCTGCTGCTGTCACTGTCCCAGTTCATTCCCAGTCTATCCCAGTTCATTCCCAGTCTATCCCAGTCTATCCCAGTCTATCCCAGTCCATTCCCAGTCCATCCCAGTTCATCCCCAGTTCATTCCAGTCTATCCCAGTTCATCCCAGTTCATCCCAGTGCATTAAAAATCCCTCCCAGTGCCAACCCAGAGCATCCCAGTGCATTCCCAGTTCATCCCAGTCCCTCCCAGTCCTTTCCAGTTCATCCCAGTTCATCCCAGTCCCCTCCCAGTGCATTGAAACCCCTCCCCAGTGTTTCCCAGTCCATCCCAGTGCCCTCCCAGTTCCTCCCAGTCCCTTCCCAGTGCATTGAAACACTCTCCCAGTTCCTTCCAGTTCCTCCCAGTGCACTGAAACCCCTCCCCAGTCCCTCCCAGTGCCCCCAGTCCATCCCAGTGCCTTCCCAGTACATCCCAGTCCATCCCAGTGCATTGAAACACTCTCCAAGTTCCTCCCAGTCCATCCCAGTCCCTTCCCAGTCCTTCCCAGTGCCCTCCCAGTTCCCCCAGTCCGTTTTCCAATCCTTCCCAATCTCCTTCCAGTTCCTCCCAGTCCCCCCAGTCCCTTTCCAGTCCCTCCCAGTTCCCTCCCAGTTCTCCCCAGTCTCTCCCAATCCCTTCCCAGTCCCTCCCAGTCCCTTCCCAATTCCCCCAGTCCATCCCAGTTCAATCCCAGTCCCTCTCCCAATCCTTCCCAGTCCTTCCCAGTCCCTTTCCCAATCCTTCCCAGTCCCTCCCAGTCCCTCCCAGTTCCCTCCCAGTTCTCCCCAGTCTCTCCCAATCCCTTCCCAGTCCTTCCTTCCCAGTCCTTCCAGTCCCTTCCCAATTCCCCCAGTCCATCCCAGTCCCTCTCCCAGTCCCTCCCCAGTCCATCCCCAGTGCCCCCCAGTCCATCCCAGTCCCTTCCCAGTTCCCTCCCAGTTCTCCCAATCCCTTCCCAGTTCATTCCAGTCCATCCCAGTCCCTCCCAGTCCCCCCAGTCCGTTTCCCAATCCTTCCCAGCGCCCTTCCAGTTCCTCCCAGTCCCTTCCCAATTCCCCCAGTCCATCCCAGTTCAATCCCAGTCCCTCTCCCAATCCTTCCCAGTGCCCTCCCAGTCCCCCCAGTCCATCCCCAGTACCTCCCAGTCCATCCCAGTCCCTTTCCCAATCCTTCCCAGTCCCTCCCAGTTCTCCCCAGTCTCTCCCAGTCCCTTCCCAGTCCTCCCCAGTCCATCCCAGTTCAATCCCAGTCCCTCTCCCAATCCTTCCCAGTCCATCCCAGTCCCTCCCAGTTCAATCCCAGTTCTCCCCAGTCTCTCCCAATCCCTTCCCAGTTCATTCCAGTCCATCCAAGTTCCTCCCAATCCCCCCAGTCCCTCCCCAGTCCCTCCCAGTCCCTTCCCAGTCCCTTTCCCAATCCTTCCCAGTTCCTCCCAGTCCATCCCAGTCCCTCCCAGTTCAATCCCAGTTCTCCCCAGTCTCTCCCAATCCCTTCCCAGTTCATTCCAGTCCATCCCAGTCCCTCCCAGTTCCCCCAGTCCGTTTCCCAATCCTTCCCAGCGCCCTTCCAGTTCCTCCCAGTCCCTTCCCAGTTCCCCCAGTCCATCCCAGTTCAATCCCAGTCCCTCTCCCAATCCTTCCCAGTGCCTCCCCAGTCCGTTTCCCAATCCTTCCCAGTCCCCCCAGTCCCTTTCCAGTCCCTCCCAGTTCCCTCCCAGTTCTCCCCAGTCTCTCCCAATCCATTCCCAGTCTTTCCCAGTCCCTCCCAGTCCCTTCCCAATGCCCCCAGTCCATCCCAGTTCAATCCCAGTTCCTTTCCCAGTCCATCCCAGTCCCTCCCCAGTGCCCCCAGTCCATCCCAGTCCCTTCCCAGTCCCTTTCCCAATCCTTCCCAGTTCCTCCCAGTCCATCCCAGTCCCTCCCAGTTCTCCCCAGTCTCTCCCAATCCCTTCCCAGTTCATTCCAGTCTCTTCCCAATCCCTCCCAGTCCATCCCAGTGCCATCCCAGTACCTCCCAGTGCATTGAAACCCCTCCCCGGTGCCCCCCAGTCCCTTTCCAGTCCCTCCCAGGTCCCTCCCAGTTCTCCCCAGTCTCTCCCAATCCCTTCCCAGTCCTTCCTCCCCAGTCCTTCCAGTCCCTTCCCAATTCCCCCAGTCCATCCCAGTTCAATCCCAGTCCCTCTCCCAATCCTTCCCAGTCCATCCCAGTCCCTTCCCAGTCCCTCCCAGTTCCCTCCCCGTTCTCCCCAGTCTCTCCCAATCCCTTCCCAGTCCATCCCAGTGCCATCCCAGTACATCCCAATGCATTGAAACCCCTCCCCAGTGCCCCCCAGTCCGTTTCCCAATCCTTCCCAGTCCCCCCAGTCCCTCCCAGTCCCCCCAGTGCCCCCGTGCCGGTCCCGGGTGGGGGAGGGGCCCTGGCGCGGGGCCCGGGTGGGGGAGGGGCAGGGACAGGTGCGGGGGGCCCGAAATAACCGCGGGGGGGCGGGGCCAGGTGCTCCGGGGGGGACTGGGGGGGACTGGGAGGGACTGGGGGCACTGGGAGGCACTGGGAGGGATTGGGAGGCACTGGGAATGGGGTTCAGTATACTGGGACGAACTGGAAAGGGACTGGGAGGGACTGGAATGAACTGGGGGGCACTGGAAAAGATTGGGAGGGACTGGGATGGAACTGGGAGCGACTGGGATGCACTGGGAGGGGACTGGGGAGCACTGGGAAGGACTGGGAAGGGATTGGGAGGGGATTGGAAAAGACTGGGCGGCACTGGGATGGACTGGGAGGGACTGGGGAGCACTGGGAGGGACTGGGATAAACTGGGAGAGGACTGGGAAGGGACTGGGGTAAACTGGGAGGGAGTGGGGAGCACTGGGATAGGACTGAGGACTGGGCGGCACTGGGATGGACTGGGGAGGGACTGGGAGGGATTGGGAATGGATTGAGAAGGACTGGGAGACACTGGGAAGGGACTGGGAGGGACTGGGAGGTACTGGGAAGGGATTAGGAGGGGACTGGAAGGGACTGGGGGCACTGGGAGGCACTGGGAGGGATTGGGAGGCACTGGGAATGGGGTTCAGTATACTGGGACGAACTGGAAAGGGACTGGGAGGGACTGGAATGAACTGGGGGGCACTGGAAAAGATTGGGAGGGACTGGGATGGAACTGGGAGCGACTGGGATGCACTGGGAGGGGACTGGGGAGCACTGGGAAGGACTGGGAAGGGACTGGGAGGGGATTGGAAAAGACTGGGCGGCACTGGGATGGACTGGGAGGGACTGGGGAGCACTGGGAAGGACTGAGAGGGACTGGGATAAACTGGGGGAGGACTGGGAAGGGTCTGGGAGGGACTGGAATGAACTGGGGGGCACTGGAAAAGATTGGGAGGGACTGGGAGGGACTGGGAGGGAACTGGGAGCGACTGGGATGCACTGGGAAGGGACTGGGGAGCACTGGGAAGGACTGGGAAGGGATTGGGAGGGGATTGGAAAAGACTGGGCGGCACTGGGATGGACTGGGAGGGACTGGGGAGCACTGGGAGGGACTGGGATAAACTGGGAGAGGACTGGGAAGGGACTGGGGTAAACTGGGAGTGAGTGGGGAGCACTGGGATAGGACTGAGAAGGACTGGGCGGCACTGGGATGGACTGGGGAGGGACTGGGAGGGATTGGGAATGGATTGAGAAGGACTGGGAGACACTGGGAAGGGACTGGGATGGACTGGGAGGGACTGGGGAGGGACTGGGAGGTACTGGGAAGGGATTAGGAGGGATTGGAAGGGACTGGGATGAACTGGGATGGATTGGGAGGGGACTGGAAGGGACTGGGGGCACTGGGAGGCACTGGGAGGGATTGGGAGGCACTGGGAATGGGGTTTAGTATACTGGGATGAACTGGAAAGGGACTGGGAGGGACTGGAATGAACTGGGGGGCACTGGAAAAGATTGGGAAGGACTGGGAGGGACTGGGATGGAACTGGGAGCGACTGGGATGCACTGGGAGGGGACTGGGGAGCACTGGGAAGGACTGGGAAGGGACTGGGAGGGGATTGGAAAAGACTGGGCGGCACTGGGATGGACTGGGGAGCACTGGGAGGGACTGGGATAAACTGGGAGAGGACTGGGAAGGGACTGGGATAAACTGGGAGGGAGTGGGGAGCACTGGGATAGGACTGAGAAGGACTGGGCGGCACTGGGATGGACTGGGGAGGGACTGGGAGGGATTGGGAATGGATTGAGAAGGACTGGGAGACACTGGGAAGGGACTGGGAGGTACTGGGAAGGGATTAGGAGGGATTGGAAGGGACTGGGATGAACTGGGATGGATTGGGAGGGGACTGGAAGGGACTGGGGGCACTGGGAGGGATTGGGAGGCACTGGGAATGGGGTTCAGTATACTGGGATGAACTGGAAAGGGACTGGGAGGGACTGGAATGAACTGGGGAGCACTGGGAATGGGGTTCAGTACACTGGGAGGGAGCTGGGGTGGACTGGGACACACACTGGGAGGGACTGGGAAGAACTGGGAGGGACTGGGACACACACGGGGATGCACTGGGAGGGACTGGGAAGGGATTGGGATGAACTGGGAAGGACTGGAATGGACTGGGAAGGATTGGGAAGGGACTGGGGGGGCACTGGGAGGAACTGGGAGGGGACTGGGATGGACTGGGAAGAACTGGGAGGGATTGGGATGGACTGGGACCTTACTGGGGCCATACTGGGAGAATACTGGGGCTCAGCTGGGCTGTACTGGGGGAACACTGGGGCCATACTGGGAATCCCTGGGGCTGTACTGGGAATCACTGGGCTATACTGGGAATCACTGGGGCATACTGGGAGTCACTGAGGCCGTACTGGGAACCACTGGGGCTGTACTGGGAACCACTGGGGCTGTACTGGGAATCCCTGGGGCTGTACTGGGAATCACTGGGCCTGTACTGGGAATCACTGGAGCATACTGGGAATCACTGGGGCTGTACTGGGAATCCCTGGGGCTATACTGGGAATCCCTGGGGCTATACTGGGAATCACTGGGGCCGTACTGGGAATCACTGGGGCCATACTGGGAATCACTGGGGCTGTACTGGGAATCACTGGGGCCATACTGGGAATCACTGGGGCCGTACTGGGAGTCACTGGGGCTGTACTGGGAATCACTGGGGCATACTGGGAATCACTGGGCTGTACTGGGGGAACACTGGGCCATACTGGAGCTATACTGGGAACCACTGGGCTGTACTGGGAATCACTGGGGCATACTGGGAATCACTGGGGCATACTGGGAATCACTGGGGCCGTACTGGGAATCACTGGGCCATACTGGGAATCACTGGGGCCATACTGGGAATCACTGGGGCTGTACTGGGAATCCCTGGGGCCATACTGGGAATCACTGGGCCTGTACTGGGAATCACTGGGGCTGTATTGGGAATCACTGGGGCCGTACTGGGAATCCCTGGGCCATACTGGGAATCACTGGGGCTATACTGGGAATCACTGGGGCCATACTGGGAATCACTGGGGCTGTACTGGGAATCACTGGGGCCATACTGGGAACCACTGGGGCATACTGGGAATCACTGGGGCCGTACTGGGAATCACTGGGGCACATAAAGCCGCCCATCCCCCACTCCCAGTTCTCCCAGTACGCCCTCCATGGTTTCCCAGTACCCCCCCACCCTTGGCCCCGCCCCCAGCGCTGACCACGCCCCCACCCTTAGCCCCGCCCATTTCTCCATCAGCACAGGCCCCGCCCCCATCCTTAGTACAACCACCACAGGCCCCGCCCCTGACCACGCCCCCATCCTTAGCCCCGCCCATTTTCCCATCCAGCACAGGCCCCGCCCCCTGACCATGCCCCCAGCGCAAGCCCCGCCCCTTCCCGGAAGTACAAACGGCACTGGGAGGGGGAGGGGCGCCTTTATTGACACGGGGGATGGCGGGAACCGCTCTCACCTGGGCAGGTGCCCCCTGGTGCCCCTCCACACCTGGGCAGGTGCCCCCGGTGCCCCTCCACACCTGGGCAGGTGCTCCCTGGTGCCCCCCCTCACCTGGGCAGGGGTGCAGGTACCCCCCCTCGCCAGGGGCAGGTGCCCCCACGTACCCCCGGGTGCCTCCCCTCACCTGGGCAGGGGTGCAGGTACCTTCCCCCCCACCTGCCACGAGCATCTGGGGGGCTCCAGGTGGGCACTGGGCACCTCCTCGGGGAGTCCAGGTGGGCATTTGTCACCTCCAAGGTGTGTCCAGGTGGGCACTGGGCACCTCTGACGTGTCCAAGTGGGCATTGGGCACCTCCAGGTGGACATTTGTCATCTCCAAGGTGTGTCCAGGTGGGCACTGGGCACTTCCATGGTCTCCAGGTGGACATTTGTGACCTCCTCAGGGGTCTCCAGGTGGGCACTGGGCACCTCTGACGTGTCCAGGTGGGCACCGGGCACCTCCTAGGGGGGGTCCAGGTGCACCTCTGTGGGCTCCAGGTGGGCACTGGGCACCTTTGATGTGTCCAGGTGGGCATTTGTCACCTCCAAGATGTCCAGGTGTGCACTGGGCACCTCCTCGGGGGGCTCCAGAGTCACCTCTGACGTGTCCAGGTGGGCATTGGGCACCTCCACGGTCTCCAGGTGGGCACTGGACATTTCTGACGTGTCCAGGTGTGCACTGGGCACCTCCAGGTGGACATCTGTGACCTCCTCAGGGCATTCCAGGTGGGCACTGGGCACTTCTGATGTGTCCAGGTGGGCACAGGGCATCTCTGACGTGTCCAGGTGGGCATTGGGCACCTCCAGGTGGACATTTGTCACCTCCTCAGGGCATTCCAGGTGGGCACTGGGCATTTCTGATGTGTCCAGGTGTGCACTGGGCACCTCCAGGTGAACATCTGTCACCTCTGAGGTCTCGAGATCAGCACTGGGCACCACTGATGTCTCCAGGTGAGCACTGGGCACCTCTGACATGTCCAGGTGGGCACTGGGCACCTCCAGGTGAGCACTGGGCACCTCCTCAGCAGGTTCCAGGTGAGCACTGGGCACCTCTGACATGTCCAGGTGGGCACTGGGCACCTCCAGGTGGGCACTGGGCACCTCCTCAGCAGGTTCCAGGTGAGCACTGGGCACCTCTGACATGTCCAGGTGGGCATTGGGCACTTGCAGGTGGTCAGAGGACACTTCTGACATCTCCAGGTGGGCACTGGGCACCTCCAGGTGGACATTTGTGACCTCCTCAGCAGGTTCCAGGTGGGCACCGGGCACCTCCAAGGGCTCCAGGTGGACATTGGTCACCTCGGCGGCCTGGAGCTGGACATCAGTGACCTCAGGTGGAGGTGGCACCACCTGGAGCTGGACATCAGTGACCTCAGGTGGAGGTGGCACCACCTGGAGCTGGACATTGGTGACACCTGAGGGAGGTGGCAGTGTCTGGAGCTGGACATTGGTGACCTCAGGTGGAGGTGGCATCACCTGGAGCTGGACGTTGGTCACTTCACCTGTCTGGAGCTGGACATTGGTGACCTCAGGTGGAGGTGGCATCACCTGGAGCTGGACGTTGGTGACCTCAGGTGGGGGTGGCACCACCTGGAGCTGGACATTGGTGACACCTGAGGGAGGTGGCAGTGTCTGGAGCTGGACATTGGTGACCTCAGGTGGAGGTGGCATCACCTGGAGCTGGACGTTGGTCACTTCACCTGCCTGGAGCTGGACATTGGTGACCTCAGGTGAGGGTGGCAACACCTGGAGCTGGACGTTGGTCACTTCACCTGAGAGAGGTGGCAGTGTCTGGAGCTGGACATTGGTGACCTCAGGTGGTGGCAGCACCTGGAGCTGGACATTGGTCACACCTGAGGGCAGTGGCAGTGCCCGGAGCTGGACATTGGTCACCTCACCTGCCTGGAGCTGGACATTGGTGACCTCAGGTGGTGGTGGCAACACCTGCAGCTGAACATTGGTCACTTCACCTGTCTGGAGTTGGACACTGGTGACACCTGGAGGTGGTGGCAGCACCTGGAGCTGCACATTGGTCACACCTGAGGGCAGTGGCAGTGCCTGGAGCTGGACATTGGTGACCTCAGGTGGGGATGGCAACACCTGGAGCTGGACATTGGTGACCTCTGAGGGCACTGGGAGCACCTGGAGCTGCACACCTGTCACACCTGTCACATTTGTCACACCTGTCACATTTGTCACACCTGTCACCTCCCTGGCCTGCACCTGCACATTGGTGACCTCTGGAGCTGTTGGCAACACCTGGAACTGCACACCTGTTGCACCTGTCACACCTACACCTGTCACACTTGTCACACCTGTCACACCTACACCTGTTGCACTTGTCACACCTGTCACACCAACACCTGTCACACCTGCCACACCCACACCTGTTGCACCTGTCACACCTGCAACACCTCTCACACCCGGCACACCTACACCTGCCACACCTGCCACACCTGTCGCGCTTGTCACACCTGCCACACCTGTCACACCTGCCACACCTACACCTGTCACACCTGTGACCCCTGTGACACCTGTCACCTCAGCCCCCTCGTGGCCCGCGCCAGGTACGATCAGCACGCTCTGCCAGGTGCGCTGCCCCTTGCCCACCTGTGCCAGGTGTGCCGCGGGGGCGTGGCCGGGGGCGCGGGGCGGGGCCGGCAGCAGCAGCACCTTGCGGGAGGTGAGGCCGGGCACGAGCTGCAGCCCCTGCGGCGTCTGCACCAACAGGTAGGTCCCGGCCGGGGGCTCAGGTGCGCGGGCAGGTGGGCGGCGCGGGGCGGGCGCGTGCGTGCGCAGGTGCCGCTGCAGGTAGGCGGCCATGACGAAGGCCTTGGGGCAGGTGGGGCAGCGGAAGGGCCGCGCCGCCGAGTGCGTGCGGCGGTGCAGGTGCAGGTTGGACGAGTGCGTGAAGCTCTTCCCGCAGGTGGCACAGGTGTACGGCCGCTCACCCGTGTGCACCCGCAGGTGCTGCCGCAGGTTGGTGGCCTGGGCGAATCCCTTCCCGCAGGTGGCGCAGGTGTGTGGCCGCTCACCTGTGTGGGTGTGGCGGTGCCGCCGCAGGCTGGAGGAGTTCTTGAAGGCCTTGGGGCAGGTGGGGCAGCGGTAGGGCCGCTCACCTGAGTGCTGCCGCAGGTGGTACTGGTAGTGCGAGGCCCACTTGAAGGTGAGGCCACAGGTGGAGCACTCGAAGGCGCGCAGCCCCGTGTGCACGCGCAGGTGAGTCTGCAGCAGCGACGAGCGCTTGAAGCTCTTGCCGCAGGTGGCGCAGGTGTAGGGCCGCTCACCTGTGTGGTCCCGCAGGTGATAGCGCAGCCCCGAGGAGCCCTTGAAGGCCTTGCCGCACTCGCCGCACCTGTAGGGCCGCTCGGGCGGCGCGGGGGGAGGGGCGGCGGCGGCGGCGGGCTCACCTGGCGGGGGCGTGGCCGGGTGGGCGCAGGCTCTGGGCCCCTCGGCGCACCTGGGCCGCTCGTGGCCCGGCAGGTGCCGCGCCAGCCCCGAGCCGTTCTTGAAGCTCTTGCCGCAGGTGAGGCAGCGGTGGGGCGGGGCCGGGGGCGGGGCCGGCGTGCCCTCGCCCTGCTCGGCACAGGTGAGCCCCAGGGGCCTCCAGAGCGGCTCAGGTGAGGCGGCAGGGGAGGCAGGGGTTTGGCTCTGCAGGTGCCGCTGCGGACAGGTGTGCGAGGCCAAGGGCGCGGCGCAGGTGGGGCAGGGCTGGGCGGGGCCATGCGTGCGGCGGTGCAGGTGCAGGTTGGACGAGTGCGTGAAGCTCTTTCCGCAGGTGGCACAGGTGTACGGCCGCTCACCTGTGTGCACCCGCAGGTGCTGCCGCAGGTTGGTGGCCTGGGCGAAGCCCTTCCCGCAGGTGGCGCAGGTGTGCGGCCGCTCACCTGTGTGGGTGTGGCGGTGCCGCCGCAGGCTGGAGGAGTTCTTGAAGGCCTTGGGGCAGGTGGGGCAGCGGTAGGGCCGCTCACCTGAGTGCTGCCGCAGGTGGTACTGGTAGTGCGAGGCCCACTTGAAGGTGAGGCCGCAGGTGGAGCACTCGAAGGCGCGCAGCCCCGTGTGCACGCGCAGGTGAGTCTGCAGCAGCGACGAGCGCTTGAAGCTCTTGCCGCAGGTGGCGCAGGTGTAGGGCCGCTCACCTGTGTGGCCCCGCAGGTGATAGAGGAGGGCGGAGGAGCCCTTGAAGGCCTTGGGGCACTCGGGGCACTTGTAGGGCCGCTCACCTGTGTGGCTGCGCAGGTGATGCGCCAGGCGCGAGGACCAGCGGAAGGACTTGCCGCACTCCCGGCAGGTGAAGGGGTGCTCGGGGGCACCTGCGGGGGGCGCTGCGCCCGCCATGGCCGCACCTGGGGGGACGTGGGGACAGGTGAGGGCCCAGGCTTGACACAGGTGAGAGCACAGACCTGAGACAGGTGAGAGCCTGGGCCTGACACAGGTGAGAGCACAGACCGGACACAGGTGAGAGCACAGACATCAAACACGGGCACAGGTGAGAGCACAGACCTGACACAGGTGAGAGCACAGACATCAAACATGAGGACAGGTGAGAGGAGCACATGGGGACAGGTGAAAGTCTAGACTTCAAACACGGGGACAGGTGAGACCCCAATCTCACCACAGGGAGACAGGTGAGACCCCAATCCCAGCACAGGGACAGGTGAGACCCCAAACCCTGCATAGGGACAGGTGAGACCCCAATCCCAGCACAGGGGGACAGGTGAGACCCCAATCCCAGCACAGGGAGACAGGTGAGACCCCAATCCCTCCACAGGGACAGGTGAGACCCCAATCCCAGCACAGGGACAGGTGAGACCCCAATCCCAGCACAGGGAAACAGGTGAGACCCCAATCCCAGCACAGGGACAGGTGAGACCCCAATCCCAGCACAGGGACAGGTGAGACCCCAATCCCAGCACAGGGACAGGTGAGACCCAATCCCAGCACAGGGGGACAGGTGAGACCCCAATCCCAGCACAGGGACAGGTGGGACCCCAATCCCAGCACAGGGAGACAGGTGAGACCCCAATCCCTCCACAGGGACAGGTGAGACCCAATCCCAGCACAGGGACAGGTGAGACCCCAATCCCAGCACAGGGGGACAGGTGAGACCCCAATCCCAGCACAGGGGGACAGGTGGAACCCCAATCCCAGCACAGGGACAGGTGAGACCCCAATCCCAGCACAGGGACAGGTGAGACCCCAATCCCAGCACAGGGGGACAGGTGAGACCCCAATCCCAGCACAGGGACAGGTGAGACCCCAATCTCAGTACACAGGGACAGGTGAGACCCCAATCCCAGCACAGGGACAGGTGAGACCCCAATCCCAGCACAGGGACAGGTGAGACCCCAATCCCTCCACAGGGAGACAGGTGAGACCCCAATCCCAGCACAGGGGGACAGGTGAGACCCCAATCCCTCCACAGGGGGACAGGTGAGACCCCAATCCCAGCACAGGGGGACAGGTGAGACCCCAATCCCAGCACAGGGGGACAGGTGAGACCCCAATCCCAGCACAGGGGGACAGGTGAGACCCCAATCCCAGCACAGGGGGACAGGTGAGACCCCAATCCCAGCACAGGGACAGGTGCGACCCCAATCCCTCCACAGGGAGACAGGTGAGACCCCAATCCCAGCACAGGGGGACAGGTGAGACCCCAATCCCTCCACAGGGGGACAGGTGAGACCCCAATCCCAGCACAGGGGGACAGGTGAGACCCCAATCCCAGCACAGGGGGACAGGTGAGACCCCAATCCCAGCACAGGGGGACAGGTGAGACCCCAATCCCAGCACAGGGAGACAGGTGAGACCCAATGGCAGCACAGGGACAGGTGGGACCCCAATCCCAGCACAGGGGGACAGGTGAGACCCCAATCCCAGCACAGGGACAGGTGAGACCCCAATCCCAGCACAGGGGGACAGGTGAGACCCCAATCCCAGCACAGGGAGACAGGTGGGACCCCAATCCCAGCACAGGGGGACAGGTGAGACCCCAATCCCAGCACAGGGGGACAGGTGAGACCCCAATCCCAGCACAGGGACAGGTGGGACCCCAATCCCAGCACAGGGAGACAGGTGAGACCCCAATCCCTCCACAGGGACAGGTGAGACCCAATCCCAGCACAGGGACAGGTGAGACCCCAATCCCAGCACAGGGGGACAGGTGAGACCCCAATCCTAGCACAGGGACAGGTGAGACCCCAATCTCAGTACACAGGGACAGGTGAGACCCCAATCTCAGTACACAGGGACAGATGAGACCCCAATCCCAGCACAGGGACAGGTGAGACCCAATCCCAGCACAGGGAAAGGTGAGACCCCAATCCCAGCACAGGGAGACAGGTGAGACCCCAATCCCAGCACAGGGACAGGTGAGACCCCAATCCCAGCACAGGGAGACAGGTGGGACCCCAATCCCAGCACAGGGACAGGTGAGACCCCAATCCCAGCACAGGGGGACAGGTGAGACCCCAATCCCATCACAGGGACAGGTGAGACCCCAATCCCAGCACAGGGAGACAGGTGAGACCCCAATCCCAGCACAGGGGGGACAGGTGAGACCCCAATCCCAGCACAGGGACAGGTGAGACCCCAATCTCAGTACACAGGGACAGGTGAGACCCCAATCCCAGCACAGGGGGACAGGTGGGACCCCAACCCCATCACAGGGACAGGTGAGACCCCAATCTCAGTACACAGGGACAGGTGAGACCCCAAACCCTGCATAGGGACAGGTGAGACCCCAATCCCAGCACAGGGACAGGTGAGACCCCAATCTCAGTACACAGGGACAGGTGAGACCCCAATCCCAGCACAGGGACAGGTGAGACCCCAATCCCAGCACAGGGAGACAGGTGAGACCCCAATCCCAGCACAGGGAGACAGGTGAGACCCAATGGCAGCACAGGGACAGGTGGGACCCCAATCCCAGCACAGGGGGACAGGTGAGACCCCAATCCCAGCACAGGGACAGGTGAGACCCCAATCCCAGCACAGGGGGACAGGTGAGACCCCAATCCCAGCACAGGGAGACAGGTGGGACCCCAATCCCAGCACAGGGGGACAGGTGAGACCCCAATCCCAGCACAGGGGGACAGGTGAGACCCCAATCCCAGCACAGGGACAGGTGAGACCCCAATCCCAGCACAGGGACAGGTGAGACCCCAATCCCGACACAGGGGAGGGGACACTGCGACAGGAGGGCGTGGCCAGGCTGTCGAAGGCTCCTCCCCTCCCTCCAAGCCCCGCCCCCGCCGCTGCCGAACCCCTCCGGCCCCGCCCCCTCCGCGCGCGCCGCTTGGCCCCGCCCCCTTTCTCCCCTCAGGCCTCTCCAGGCCCCGCCTCCCCCAGGCCCGCCCCGCGCAGGCGCCACCGCCGCGGCCCCGCCGCTTCCTCCTCCTCCTCCCCCGGTTCCCCCTCACCTGCCGGGCTCGCGGAGGCTCCGCCGGGACCGGAACCGGGGCAGGGAGCGGGGCAGGGCCGGGCCAGGACCGGGCCCGAAGCAGCGCCGCCGCCGCCGCGCAACGCCCGGGCCGCGCCGCCTCACGAGGCCACGCCCCCTCCGCCTCACGAGGCCACGCCCCCTCCGCCTTCCCGCCGCCGGCCAGGCCACGCCCCCTCCCGGAACCGCGCGCGGTGCACGCTGGGTAATGTGGTCCCCGGGCCACTTCCGGGTTTAGCGGCCTGTACTGGTTTTGACTGGTTTTTATTGGTTTTTTACTGGTTTTTATTGTTTTTTACTCGTTTTTTACTGGTTTTTACTGGTTTTTACTGATTTTTCGGGGGTATTTCGAGATTGGGGATGAATAAATACGAGGGGGAGGGGCTTTCCCCGCCCGTTCTGGGGTCTCCAGGTAATTTTTTGGGCTCACAGGTGATTTTTTGGGGGTCCCCAAGTGATTTTTTGGGGTCTCCAGTTGAATTTTGGGTTCTCTCGGTGATTTTTTGGGTTCCCCAGGTAATTTTTTGGGGGTCCCAGGTAATTTTTTGGGGTCCCAGGTAATTTTAGGGTTCCCCAGGTAATTTTTTGGGGTCTCCAGGTGATTTTTTAAGGTCCCAGGTAATTTTTTGGGGTCCCAGATAATTTTAGGGTTCCCCAGGTAATTTTTTGGGGTCTCCCAATGAATTTTTGGGGTTCCCCAGGTGATTTTTTTGGCTCCCAGGTGATTTTTTTGGGGTTCCCAGGTAATTTTTTGGGGGTTCCCAGGTGATTTTTTGGGGGTCCCAGGTAATTTTTTGAGATCACAGGTAATTTTTTGGGGGTCTCAGGTGAATTTTGTGTTCCCCAGGTGAATTTTGGGGTTCCCCAGGTGATTTTTTGGGTTCCCCAGGTAATTTTTTGGGGGTCCCAGGTAATGTTTTGGGTTCCCCAGGTATTTTTTGGGGTCCCCAGGTGATTTTTGAGTTCCCCAGGTAATTTTTTGGGGGTCCCAGGTAGTTTTTTGGGGGTCCCAGGTAATTTTTTGGGTTCCCCAGGTAATTTTTTGGGATCCCCAGGTGATTTTTGGGGTTCCCCAGGTGATTTTTTGGGGTCCCCAGGTAATTTTTTGGGTTCCCCAGGTAATTTTTTGGGATCCCCAGGTGATTTTTGGGGTTCCCCAGGTGATTTTTTGGGGGTCCCAGGTAATTTTTTTAGTTCCCCAGGTAATTTTTTTGGGGTCCCAGGTAATTTTTTGGGGTCTCCCGATGAATTTTTGGGGTTCCTCAGGTGATTTTTTGGGGTCCCCAGGTGAGTTTTGGGGTCTCCTAGGGCTCAGGTGAGCTCGGGCTCTCCTCCATCACCTGCAGCAGAGGCTCACCTGAAAAAGGGCGGGGTCAGGGGGGCTTGGGGACCCCAAAATCCCCCCCGGACCTCCCAAAATCCCCAAATTCACCCCAAAAATCCATCCCAAACCCCCCCAGGGACCCCCAAATTCCCCAAATCCCCCCTGGGACCCCCAAAAATCCCCAAATTCACCCCAAAAAGCCTCCCAAACACCCCAGGGACCCCCAAATTCCCCAAATCCCCCCGGGACACCCCAAAATCCCCAAATTTATCCCAAAACTCTTCCCAAGCCCCCAAATTCCACCCTGGGACCCCCAAATTCCCCAAATCCCCCCGAAAATCCCTCCCAGGACCCCCCAGGTACCCCCAAATTCCCCAAATCCCCCCCAGGACCCCCCAAAATTCACTCCTGGACCCCCCAAAATCCCCAAATTCACCCCAAAAATCCATCCCAAGACCATCCCGGGCCCCCCAAATCCTCCCCAGGACCCCCAAAAAATCCCCAAATTCACCCCAAAATCCATCCCAAGACCCCCCAGGGACCCCAAAATTCCCTAAATCCCTCCTGGGACCCCCAAATTCCCCAAATCTTCCCAAAAATCCATCCCAAGACCCCCCAGGACCCCCAAATTCCCCCCTGGACCCCCCAAAATCCCCAAAATCCCCCCAAAAATCCATCCCAAGACCATCCCGGGTCCCCCAAATCCTCCCCAGGACCCCCAAAAAATCCCCAAATTCACCCCAAAAATCCATCCCAAGACCCCCTCCAGGGACCCCCAAATTCCCCAAATTCCCCCAGGACCCCAAAATCCATCCCAACCCCCCCCAGGTACCCCCAAATTCACCCCAAAAATCCATCCCAAGACCCCCCAGGAATCCCAAATTCCCCCCAGGACCCCCAAAAAAATCCCCAAATTCACCCAAATTTCCCTCCGAAGACCCTCCAAGGACCCCCAAATTCCCCAAATCCCCCCTAGGACCCCCCAAAATTCGCTCCCAACACCCCCCCGGATACCCCAAATTCCCCAAATCCCCCCAAAAATCCACCCCAAGACCCCCCAGGACCCCCCAAATTCCCCCTGGGACCACCAAATCCTCTCCGGAGCCCCCAAAAATCCATCCCAGGACCCCCCAAATGTACCCCAAAATTCCTCCTAAACCCCCCCAGGGACCCCCCAATCCCCCTTGGACCTCCCAAAATTCCCAAGACTCCTCCAGGATCCCCCAAATTCCCCAAATCCCCCCAAAAATCTATCCCAAGACCATCCCAGGACCCCCCAAATCCTCCCTAGGACCCCCAAATTCTCCCAGGACCCACCAGGGACCCCCAAAATCCTCCCCAGGACCCCAAATTCCCCCAGGACCCCCCAAAAAATCCCCAAATTCACCCCAAAATCCATCCCAAGACCCCCCAGGACCCCCAAATTCCCCAAATCCCCCCTGGGACCCCCCCAAAATCCCCAAATTCACCCCAAAAATCTCTCCCAAACCCCCCAGGACTCCCCAAATTCCCCCTGGGACCACCAAATCCTCTCCGGACCCCCCAAAAATCCATCCCAGGACCCCCCGGGGACCCCAAAATTCCCCAAATCCACCCCAGGACCCCCCAAATTTACCCCAAAATTCCTCCTAAACCCCCCCAGAGACCCCCAAATTCCCCAAAACCCCCCGAAAATCCCTCCCAGGACCCCCCCCGGGACCCCCAAATTCCCCCCACGACCCCCAAAAAATCCCCAAATTCACCCCAAAAATCCATCCCAAACCCCCCAGGGACCCCAAAATTCCCTAAATCCCTCCTGGGACCCCCAAATTCCCCAAATCTTCCCAAAAATCCATCCCAAGACCCCCCAGGACCCCCAAATTCCCCCCTGGACCCCCCAAAATCCCCAAATTCGCCCCAAAAATCCATCCCAAGACCATCCCGGGCCCCCCAAATCCTCCCCAGGACCCCCAAAAAATCCCCAAATTCACCCCAAAATCCATCCCAAGACCCCCCCAGGGACCCCAAAATTCCCCCTCCCCCCCCCCCCCCGAGCCCCCCGGGGCGATTTTGGGGTCCCTGGGGGTCTTGGGAGGATTTTTTGGGGTGAATTTGGGGAATTTGGGGATCCCGGGGGGAGATTTGGGGAATTTGGGGGTCCTGGGATAGATTTGGGGGTCCCGGAGGATCTTTGGGGATCCCTGGGGGGATTTTTTGGGGTGAATTTGGGGAATTTTGGGGGGTCCCGGGATAGATTTGGGGGTCCCGGAGGATATTTGGGGATCCCTGGGGATCCCTGGGGGGATTTTTTGGGGTGAATTTGGGGAATTTGGGGGGAGATTTGGGGAATTTGGGGGTCCTGGGTGGTCTTGGGGTGGATTTTGGGGGGGATTTTTGGGGGGATTGGGAGGAATTTTGGGGTGAATTTGGGGAATTTGGGGGTCCTGGGATAGATTTGGGGGTCCCGGAGGATATTTGGGGATCCCTGGGGGGATTTTTTGGGGTGAATTTGGGGAATTTGGGGAATTTGGGGTGAATTTGGGGAATTTGGGGGTCCTGGGTGGTCTTGGGGTGGATTTTGGGGGGGATTTTTGGGGGGATTGGGAGGAATTTTGGGGTGAATTTGGGGAATTTGGGGGTCCTGGGATAGATTTGGGGGTCCCGGAGGATATTTGGGGATCCCTGGGGGGATTTTTTGGGGTGAATTTGGGGAATTTGGGGAATTTGGGGTGAATTTGGGGAATTTGGGGGTCCTGGGTGGTCTTGGGGTGGATTTTGGGGGAGATTTTTGGGGGGATTGGGAGGAATTTTGGGGTGAATTTGGGGAATTTGGGGATCCCTGGGGGGGATTTGGGGAATTTGGGGATCCCGGGGTGAATTTGGGGAATTTGGGGTCCCTGGGGGTCTTGGGAGGATTTTTTGGGGTGAATTTGGGGAATTTTGGGGGTCCCGGGATAGATTTGGGGGTCCCGGAGGATATTTGGGGATCCCTGGGGAGATTTTTTGGGGTGAATTTGGGGAATTTGGGGGTCCTGGGGGGTCTTGGGGTGGATTTTGGGGTGACTTTGGGGAATTTTGGGGAATTTTGGGGTCCCTGGGATGGATTTGGGGGGTCCTGAGGGAATTATAGGATGAATTTTTGGGGTTTTTTGGGGGTCCCGAGGTGAATTTTTTGGAGTTTTTGGGGTCTCGGGTTGGATTTTTGGGATTTTTTTTAGGGTTTTTTTTGGGTTTGTTTTTTTTTTTTTTTTTGTTGTTTTTTTGGAAGGTTTTGGGAATCCTGGGTTAGATTTTTGGGGTTTTTTGGGGGGTTTTTTTTAGGTTTTTGGGGGTTTTTTGGGGTTTTTTGGGGTTTGGGGTTTTGGGGTTTTTTTTTGGGGTTTTTTTTGAGGTTTTTTGGGGGTTTGGGGATTTTTTTGGGGTTTTTTTTTGGGTTTATGGGGGGTTTTTATGGGGTTTTTTTGGGGTTTTTTTTTGGGATTTTGGGGGTTTTTTTTGGGTTTTTTTGGGTTTTTTTTGGGGGGGTTTGGTTTTTTTTGCGGGTTTTTGGGGTTTTTTTGGTTTTGGGGTTTTTTGGGGGGTTTTTGGGGTTTTTGGGATTTTTGGGGTTTTTGGGGTTTTTTTGGGGGGCTTAAGGTTTTTTTTTGTTTGTTTTTGGGGTTTTTTTGAGGTTTTTTGGGGGTTTGGGGATTTTTTTGGGGGTTTTTTTTTGGTTTTTTGGGGGTTTTTTGGGGGTTTTTGGGTTTTTTTTGGTTTTTTCGGGTTTTTTTGGGGCGGTTTTGGGTTTTTTTGCGGGTTTTTGGGGTTTTTTTGTTTTTTGGGGGTTTTTTTGGGGTTTTTTTGGGGTTTTTTTTGTTTTTTGGGGGTTTTTTTGGGGGGTTTGTGGGGGTTTTTGGGGGGGTTAGGGGTTTTTTTTGTTTGTTTTTTGGGGTTTTTTGGGGGTTTTTGGGGTTTTTTGGGGAGGTTTTGGTGTTTTTTTGTTTTTTGCGGGTTTTTTTAGGTTTTTTGGGGATTTGGGGATTTTTGGGGTTTTTTTGTGGGTTTATTTGTTTTTGGGGGTTTTTGGGGTTTTTTAGGTTTTTGGGTTTTTTTTTGTTTTTGGGGTTTTTTTGGGAGGGTTAGGGGGGTTTTTTTGTTTGTTTTTGTGGGTTTTTTGAGGGTTTTTTGGGGTTTGGGGTTTTTGGGGTTTTTTTGGGGGGAGTTAGGGATTTTTTTGGTTTTGGGGTTTTTTTGAAATTTTTGGGGGTTTGGGGATTTTTTGGGGTTTTTTGGGGGTTTTTTTGTTTGTTTTTTGGGGGGTTTTTATGGGTTTTTTTTGCGGTTTTTGGGAGTTTTTTTGTTTTTTGGGGTTTTGTGGGTTTTTTGAAGGTTTTTTTGGGGTTTTTTTGGGGGGGTTAGGGGTTTTTTTTGTTTTTGACTTTTTTTGAAATTGTTTTGGGGGTTTGGGGATTTTTTGGGGGGGTTTTATTCGGGTTTTTTTTGTTTTTTGGGGGGTTTTATGGGGTTTTGTGGGTTTTTTTGGTTTTTCTTGTTTTTTTGGGTTTTTTTTTGGTTTTTGCGTTTTTTGGGGGGGATTAGGGTGGGGTTTTTTGGTTTTTTGGGGGTTTTTGAGGTTTTTTGGGGGTTTGGGGATTTTTTGGGGTTTTTTGTGGGGTTTTTTTTTTGTTTGTTGGGGGTTTTTGGGGTTTTTTTGGGTTTTTTTTTGTTTTTGGGGTTTTTTGGGGGGGTTAGGGGGGTTTTTTGTTTTTGGGGTTTTTTGCGGGTTTTTGGGGTTTGGGGGTTTTTTGGGGGGTTTTTGGGGGTTTTTTTGAGGTTTTTTGGGGGTTTTGGGTTTTTTTGGGGCTTTTTGGGTTTTTTGAGGTTTTTTTTGTTTTGGGGTTTTTTTGGGGAGGGTTTTGGGGTTTTTTTTGTTTTTGGGGTTTTTTTTGTTTTTTCTTTTTTGTGGTTTTTTCGGGTTTTTTTTTTTTGTTTTTTGGGTTTTTTTGGGGTTTTTTTGGGGTTTTGGGGCTTTTTGGGGGGGTTAGGGTTTTTTTTTTTGTTTTTGGGGTTTTTCTGAAATTTTTTTGGGGTTTGGGGATTTTTTGGGGGGGTTTTTTTGGGTTTCTTTTTTGTTTTTTGGGGGGTTTTATGGGTTTTTTTTGCGGTTTTTGGGGGTTTTTTTTTTATTTTTTGGGGTTTTTTGGGGTTTTTTGGGGGTTTGGAGATTTTTTTGGGGGGGTTTTTTGGGTTTTTCGGGGTTTTTTTGGGTTTTTTGGGGTTTTTTTTTGTTTTTTTGGGGTTTTTTGGGGGTTTTTTGGGGCTTTTCGGGGTTTTTTGGGGTTTTTTGGGGGTTTTTTTGGGGTTTTTTGGGGTTTTTTGGGGGGGATTTTCTGGGTTTTTTGGATTTTTTTGTTTTTTGGGGTCCCGGCCGTACCTGCACGGCGCCGGGCGCGGCTCCCCGGGGCACACCTGGCGCACAGGTAAAGGCAGAGGAGGACCCCGCACGGCCCTGCCCCCACAGCCAGCAGAGCTCCCAGGAACGAACAGGAGCTGGGCAGGGCTGGGGGAGGGGCGGGGACAGGTGAGACAGGTGAGACAGGTGAGACAGGTGAGACAGGTGAGACAGGTGAGACAGGTGAGATGGGACAGGTGAGACAGGTGAGATGGGACAGGTGAGATGGGACAGGTGAGACAGGTGGGACAGGTGAGACAGGTGGGACGGGACAGGTGAGACAGGTGAGACAGGTGAGACAGGTGAGATGGGACAGGTGAGACAGGTGAGACAGGTGAGACAGGTGAGACAGGTGGGACAGGTGAGATGGGACAGGTGAGACAGGTGAGACAGGTGGGACAGGTGAGACAGGTGAGACAGGTGAGACGGGACAGGTGAGACAGGTGAGACAGGTGAGACAGGTGAGATGGGACAGGTGAGACAGGTGAGATGGGACAGGTGAGATGGGACAGGTGAGACAGGTGGGACAGGTGAGACAGGTGAGAGGGGACAGGTGAGACAGGTGGGACAGGTGAGATGGGACAGGTGAGACAGGTGAGATGGGACAGGTGAGACAGGTGAGACAGGTGAGATGGGACAGGTGAGATGGGACAGGTGAGACAGGTGAGATGGGACAGGTGAGACAGGTGAGACAGGTGAGACAGGTGGGACAGGTGAGACAGGTGGGACAGGTGAGACAGGTGAGGGACAGGTGAGACGGGACAGGTGAGATGGGACAGGTGAGACAGGTGAGACAGGTGAGATGAGACAGGTGAGGGGTGGGGGAGGGGCGGGGGCACAGGTGAGACAGGTGGGACAGGTGAGATGGGACAGGTGAGGGATGGGGGAGGGGCGGGGACAGGTGAGACAGGTGAGATGGGACAGGTGAGACAGGTGAGGGATGGGGGAGGGATGGGGAGGGGCGGGGACAGGTGAGACAGGTGAGAACAGGTGAGACAGGTGAGATGGGACAGCTGAGGGGTGGGGGAGGGGCGGGGGGACAGGTGAGAGACACGGACAGGTGAGACAGGTGAGGGATGGGGACAGGTGAAGGATAGGGGAGGGGCGTGGGGACACAGGTGAGATGGGACAGGTGATACAGGGGAGAGACGGGGAGGGACAGGTGAGACCGTGGGACAGGTGAGGGACAGGTGAGGGATGGGGGAGGGACAGGTGAGACAGGTGAGACAGGTGAGATGGGACAGGTGAGGGATGGGGGAGGGGCGGGGGACAGGTGAGATGGGACAGGTGAGACAGGTGAGGGACAGGTGAGGGACGGGTGAGACAGGTGGGACAGGTGAGACAGGTGAGGGACAGGTGAGGGACGGGTGAGACAGGTGGGACAGGTGAGGTAGGTGGGGAATAAATGAGACAGGTGAGGACAGGTGAGGGACGAGCAAGGGGACAGGTGAGACAGGTGAGGACAGGTGGGACAGGTGAGACAGGTGAGATAGGTGGGGAATAGATAGGACAGGTGAGACAGGTGGGACAGGTGAGGACAGCTGAGGACAAGTAAGGACAAGAGATCACAGGTGATCACAGGTGGGGACAGGTGAGAATAGATCATGACAGGTGAGACAGGTAAGGACAGGTGACGAGTTTCGAACAGGTGAGGGACAGGTGAGAGCAGTTAAGGACAGGTGAGAGCAGGAGATCACAGGTGGGACAGGTGAAGACAGGTGAGGACAGGTGAGAACAGGAGATCAGAGCTGATCACAGGTGGGACAGGTGAAGACAGGTAAGGACAGGTGAGGACAGGTGAGACAGGTGGGACAGGTGAGGACAGGTAAGAGCAAGTAAGGACAAGAGATCACAGGTGATCACAGGTGGGGACAGGTGAGAATAGATCATGACAGGTGAGACAGGTAAGGACAGGTGAGAACAGGTGAGAACAGGAGATCACAGGTGGGACAGGTGAAGACAGGTGAGCCAGGTGAGGACAGGTGAGACAGGTGAGGACAGGTGAGACAGGTGAGACAGGTGAGGACAAGAGATCACAGCTGATCACAGGTGGGGACAGGTGAGAATAGGTCATGACAGGTAAGACAAATGAGACAGGTAAGGACAGGTGACATAAGATTAGAACAGGTGAGGGACAGGTGAGAAGAGGTGAGAACAATTAAGGACAGGTGAGAAAAAGAGATCACAGCTGATCACAGGTGAGGACAGGTGAAGATAGGTGAGCCAGGTGAGACAGGTGAGGACAGGTGAGGACAGGTAAGGACAAGAGATCACAGCTGATCACAGGTGAGGACAGGTAAGAAGGACAGGTGTCCCCAGGTGTCCCCAGCCTCACCTGGCGGCTCATCGCAGGCAGCAGCAGCAGCCACACCTGAGGCGCAGGTACCTGGGGCCAGCCCGCGGCACTCGAGCAGCAGCGACTCCGAGCCCTGACAGGTGAGCCCTGCCAGCCACGCCCCCTGCGCCGCCAGGTGCGGCCCGGCAGGTGCGCTGAGGGCGGGGCCGCAGCCCAGCTGCCTGCAGAGCACCTGCGCCTCGGGCAGCCCCCAGGTGAGGCCGCACACCTGGTGCCAGGTGCGGTTGTGCAGCACCTGCACCTGCCCCGCGCAGGGCCCGGGGCCACCCTGCAGCCGCACCTGGGGGGGGTCTGCACCTGCGGGGAGGGGCGGGGTCAGCCTGGCGCACCTGGGGGGGCACCTGGGTGAGCCTGAGCACACCTGGGCACACCTGGGGTACACCTGGGCACATCTGCGGGTACCTCGGGGTACCTAGGATATACCTGGGCACACCTGGGGGTACACCTGGGCACACCTAGGGGTACACCTGGGTGAGCCTGAGCACACCTGGGCACACCTGGGTGAGCCTGAGTGTACCTGGGTGAGCTGTGGTACACCTGGGGATACCTGGGCACATCTGCGGGTACCTCGGGGTACCTAGGATACACCTGGGCACACCTGGGGATACACCTGGGGGCACCTGGGGGTACCTGGGGATACCTAGGATACACCTGGGCACACCTGGGTGAACTTAGATACACCTGGGCACACCTGGGAGCAGGTGAACCTAGGTATACCTGGGCACACCTGGGCACACCTGAGTGAACCTAGGTATACCTGGATGAACATAGGCACACCTGGGCGCACCTGGGATACACCTGGGTGCACCTGGGATACACCTGGGCACACCTGGGTGCACCTGGGATACACCTGGGTGCACCTGGGATACACCTGGGCACACCTGGGTGCACCTGGGATACACCTGGGTGCACCTGGGATACACCTGGGCACACCTGGGCACCCACCCTGAGCCCCCAACCCACTTGTGCTACCTGGGCACACCTGAATCCCTCACCCCCACCTCCATTGGCTGACTGCACCTGAGCCCAACCCCACCTGTGTCACCTGAGCCCCCCAGGCCTCACCTGAGCACACCTGAGCCCCTCAGAGCACACCTGAGCCCCCCAGCCTTCACTAGAGCACATCTGCACACACCTGAGCTCACCTGAGCACACCTGAGCTCACCTGAGCTCACCTGAGCACACAGGCCCCACATCCTCGCCGTGGCCGCAGTTGTGCTCTCCCCAGGTGTGCAGCCAGGTGAGCTCACCTGAGCCCCCTCAGCCCCTCCCATCCTTCACCTGAGCACACCTGAGCTCACCTGAACCCCTCCCAGCCCTC